>JAQJVL010000353.1:488433-775005 GCA_035578905.1 Stictocephala bisonia
GCAACTGCATTAACAGTAGCGCAGAGAAGAACATCTGTCCAGTTGTACAATGAAAGATGATGTTATATTCCCAAGTAATTCCCAGAGGGAAAATGAAAGAACTTCTTACTGGGAGCATCTTTAAACCAACTCACTCCTCGAATGCAGATTTCAAGAGGAGGAATCTTACTACCCTTATCTTCTCTTACTAATGCAACACTACTGATCTGGAGTTGTGAAAGGTACAGATAGTCTATGAATTTTAACAGAAAATTCATCCTGGCTCTGGAATAAGAGCTGCATCCAGCTAAAAAGGAGCATTCCTCCCAGTTATAGCCGGGGGCATTAAATGTTCCAACATTGCGATGTAGTGCCTCAAGAAATCAATTTTTCCCCACAGCGCTTCGGTGCAAGTGTGGTAAGGTAGGATAAAAAGGTAGGATAAAGCAAATGGTAGGATAAACTGGGAGGGTAAAATAATTGTAAGAAAACAAAAAAGTTCTTGCCACTAGGTACACAAAACCCAATCCATACACTCTCCGGGAAACATTCCATATCAGATCTCCTAAATGAGATCAAGTCTTTGCTGATAGCAAACAAACAACCACCCCCTCTGGTGCAGATGATATACTTCCTGTCAGCTCAGTAAACAATGAAATTGTCTGGAATAAAAGAAGCTGGTACATGGTCGGATGAAAGAAAAGTTTCTGTAAGATTCACAATGCTCGAGTTCAGACCAGTCAATCTCATTGGACTTAGTTCAGAGTCTACGGACCTTTTGATATATTACAGTGATTCTGTCATTGTGAAACTGTTTTTCAAGCTTCCTCTGTTTGCTCAATGGACCTGAATATGTGGTTTTTGTGAAGCATACCCCAAAATGGGCACATTAAAAGACCACCAGGCCAAACTTTGGTCTTATTGACTTTTTCAAAATCATATTCAGCTACAGAAACATGGAAACAATTATAACGATTAGCCTATACTTATATCAATAACGATGCTAGAAACAACATTTTTGTTAATGCTAAGCTTAAATAAACAATAAATAAAGCCTTTTCGTTACTGGTGGAAAAGGAGTCTTTTCCAGTGCCACTAACATTCACAGACCTGATTTTTAGGTATATGATTCTAACAACCTTTCATAACTACGGTGGACCATGGAGTGAGGACCAGTCTAGTTGATGGTCCACTTCTTCAAATGGCGCAGTCATGGGCAGTGACAAATGGGTAACAGAGCTCTCTGACCTGATTGGCTACCACAAATCTTGACAGGCTCAAGAGTTACCGTGTGTCATCCACCTATATTCTTTCGTACAGGCTTTACAAATTTACAAACACCTGAACAACGGCATCGCCGGGTATTGCTGCGATGGACGGTTTAAGATCATGTACCAAGGTCTAAAATCTTTGTTTTCCATGGTGAGTTTCATAACTTAAGAATTCATTTTCTTAAACTGTTTGTCCAGTGACTCCAGGGATTCATCTATCTTCTCATCCACATTCCCTTGAAAAGTTAATGGAAGCTCTGATGCGGACATCTGTAGTAAACCTCTAGAATCAGTTTTCCAATCTACAATCAGCTTATTGGGTCACTCAGCCTCAATTGTTTTGGAACTCCTAACTGGAGTGTCGTAATTCATTGGCTTAGGATACTCAGAGCACTTAAAATACTTGCTTTAAAGCATTCGTACTCTGCCTCACTAAAGCAAGACACTTGAAGTTTAAATTACTCTCACAAGTACTGCAGACAAGAACTTTCAGACAGCCATAAATCTTTCTCCTACACTCAACACAGGGCCTGGATAAAGGTGCCATGGCTCATTTTGATGATAAAATAATAAAAATAAATAAAACAACAGAAACCTGTTCAACAATTACTAAAATTAAAATAGGAGAAAATCACCAGTAACCTATAATACTAAGATTTTAACAGAAACTTGTCTCTGGCCAGCGGCAAGAAAGGTATCGCTTCTCAAACATGCCAAGTATCAAGATATGATCTCGCCACTCAACCTAGGGGGCCAGTGTAGAAAAATACTAACACAGACGTTACACAGCCCATACCATGTGAAAGTTGAGGAAGTCTTAATCTGTAAGGAAATACCACTTGCCGGCGTGGTGGCTCAGTGGCTAAGGCTTCAGACTGCAGAGGGCAAAGTCAAAGGTTCGAATCCCCATTGAGCCAACGGTTGGTACTGTACTCGTTGAATAAAGTTCACGCACAGGCCTATAGCCTCATGTGAACTGGCGAGTGAAGTTTATTTTTAAAAAAAAGCCAAATGAGCTCAATAGCCCGAACAAGGTGGTCCAAAGATAGAGAGAACAGAAGTAAGACTATTGGGTCAAAGGTCAAGAAGCGATCAGTGGATTCTTTATAATTTTTAGACTTTAACGAAAAAATCTGTCTATTTTCATGGGCTATTTTCATAGTAATCATTTCATCTCCATCCATATTATTTTCATAGGTAATCTGCCACACGGTGTTTGTAATTAGTAAATATTAATGAACTTTAATATAATGAACTCCATCGTAGTAATTTGTGGTTGAAATACTCTACACGAAACACAAAACTAGCTAAATTAATATGAATTACACTGGACACATATTATAATTCACATACTTTAAAAATTAACTATTTACATATACAAATAATTGTGGAATGGATTTGCCGTTGGAATGTAATAAATAAATAGAATCATGCTTCAGATGTTCATTGAATATCACAACTAAAACTAAGATTATAAAAAATTCAAAAAAAAAAAAAAGAACTCATCCCACCTGTACACTGAAACACTCTGAAGTGAAGATATTACAGCAAATAATGAATGAAAATTATTGAGTTCATACAATTTTTTGCCTATCTTTATGAAATGAGAAATAATTTCAGCTCTGTGTTTGGGCGATGTCCCACTTAATACTTCTTGCACAGTCCAGAAACTAACCTGAAAAATACAAAAATAACTATGAAACAGTGATCACTAAAATTAAATAAATATAATATTAATACACATTTCAATTTAACCTCATTGTTAAGAATAAGCTCATACGATGATGTGACATTTATAGACAAACTAACATTATTTATAGACTTTTTACAATTTTTGTTTGATAAAGTAATGATCAGAACAAATTAATTAGAAATGAATACTTGTTTGATAAAATATTATATAATTTATAAACGTTTAAAAATTTAGTTTTGTTCTGTTTAAAACAAATAAGTTTTATAACTGTGCCTATGGTTTATTTAGAAGGGCAAAAAAACCTATAATCTCTCATCAAAATAAGACCAACACTATGTGGTTTGGATTCCAAGTAAAGCTGCATGTCCCTCAGTTGTCCTGGCTAATGGGCCATCAATAAACCCCACTATAAGTCTAAGAAATAGTCGACCTTAGTTAGTAACAATGACAATCATCACACTCGTTAGTGCCTAATATTCACTCATATCTTGACGATTGGCGTCATACTAATGAATAATAATAATGTACAAAACCACCTTATTTTTATGTATCAAACTGTTTTATAAGATAAAACCCCATTACAAATATAATAGTACTAAATAATAAGCAATTTTATATAGGGATATGTCAGTTTCATTTTTTTTTAGTTCGGTTCATTCCTGAATCAGTTTCCCATTCTAACTATTTTTTGAGTATGGCACAAAACACTTTGTAATTCCTTTAGGTCGATGAATCAGAGTAATATTTGTTTGTTCAGTAGCACTGTCAGAAGACTGTTTTAGATAACAGATTTTACTGCTGTACTATTACAGTGTAAAGTATTTTGGGGATTTTCCCAATATAATGTCATTAGATAATTCTTCATTGACTTAAAATATAAATGGCAATGTGTAATACATTTTGAATATGTGTTTTGTCTGCTAACTAATAACTATAAATTATGTTACAGAATCATTGTCTTACTTTTGAAAAGATACCAAAAAGAAAATGGTTAAAAAATAAAAATGAATAACTAAGAAATAAAAATAATTCTGTTTTATTATATTCCACTTAATACACATGAATATGACAAATGATGATGTTATTATTCTTCTCTACAAATATAAAACAAGTTATTGAGACAGGATAAGTGATGTGTTATAACAAAAAAGCCACAACAACTACATCAATAATTATTAACCATCAAAAGTCACTGCTTGCGATTGAACATAACCACTTAAAATAAATCTGTTCTGGCAGTGTTGACTCATACAGTTTCTTTATCTAATTTTAGGAGTAAGGTGTCTTTATGATATTTAGCCAGTTCAGTTCAGTTCAGTCTTTATGATACATTAAAACAAAAAATGTATTATTCCTCATCCTATAAATATGGTCCATTCACAATAACAATAAACTAGATCAATTAAATAGTCATTACATTTACTAACATTTTATTTTTAAGGAAAAAGGAACAGGAAAGTTTGTTTTGATTTAAATTCTAAAGGCAGCCCAAAAATCATGTATTCGGTTATATATTACTAAACAATAAAATACAATTGACTTCAGTTACTGGCTGTCACATGAAACTGTTTTTTTTTTTTTGTATTTGTTTCCCTAAATGTTTTATCCATGGTTTATGATGCAACATTCTCAAATATATCTCCGAGACTAGATATGGAAGTAGACTTGACCATTCCTGTAAGTGCAAGTGGTCATTTTCCTACAAACTATTATTGGCTTCTCTTTACTTTAATCTACATAGGATTGGTTTCTACATAAATAAATGCGTTTATTATTCTTATATTACCTTATTTATTACAATTAATTATTGTCTTCTTAATTAATTTATTTTAATTACCTTGCAATACTTAGATTACAGATTGATTGAATTATGCCTGTAAAATAAAACCCTGTATTTTGTATCTTAGCTGGGTTCTGCTCATCAAATCAACTTATGGTACTTGTTGTTTTCATTAAAATGTTTTGTTTAGTTCTAGTTTCTGTACAAAATAAGATTGTAAGTGGTAAGAAAGATAAAAACATCTCCAATGTTGTTATTACACTGTCTCATAGTATTTTACAATGTAAATGTACAATCATGCAATTTGAATTGTGTAATATGAATACAGTAAACCTCGTTTTATCCGGACTAATATGGCAGTATCCCTATCCAGATACATATAACTCCATATATAAAAATACAAGATAAAAATTGGGTAAATATCAGTAAGACGCCTAAATGGTACAGTAAGCAATGTACGCTTCACAGAGGTGCGCGGACGGTCCGGCCTCATTTGCATGCGAATATTCTGGGAACTGAAAGAACACCCGAAAAAATACAATACCATTGCTAATCTTGATCAAAGTCAGCGTTTTTGAGTAAATGAACAACAAAAAGCCGAATCTAAAGGATGCAACCTGTTTTTGTTGGCTATTCTTTTGACTAAGATGGTCTGGACAACGATAAACGTCTGGTTATTAAGGTCATAGGAATAAACCAGCTTTATACCATATAAAATTGCTTTTAATATCCTTTACTCTCACACTAGAAAGTATTTATTCAGCACTATTCAGTATTCTGCGTATTCATAACCTTAAATGTTTACGTACGCTGCTACTCAGCGGCAACTAATAGAAACAATAAAAGGCGTGCGACGTGACAGCTAGCAACACTAGGGCTTGGTGTGGATTGCCCAAGAACAAATCCAAATACAATAGAGTAAGTACAGTTTGCTATGTACCGCGAACCATGCCTGCACACATGCATGTCTATGATACTACACAAGTAACGCGGTTGTAAAACGTTTATCGCCGGCGCTACCACGAGAGAACGAGGTTTAATCTTTCTACGGCAGTGTAACAACTTCAGAAAACAAATATTCACCGTTGATCAGATCAGTCAGCTGATCTGTATAAACCAAAATCCGGGTAATTTGAGTCCGGATAAAAGATGTTTACTGTACTCCATTATAATAAAATTATAATCATGACAAACCAAATAGTAAAATGTTGCATCAAATTTGTGACGGTGATTTGTTTAGCTGCTATGTCAATGTTTTCTCACCTTTCTCAATTCTGTTATATCTAATGTATTAAATGAGCCTATCGACATATTGAATATATTTTGAGGGATTTCAAACTCCAAACAAAGATAAGGAAAGGGTTTCTTGAGCTATTTGTATATCCCCTGTCTACTGTACCATCCTTGTAAGCTTAACTGAGGTATATAACATGAATGAAACATTGGTGGATACAAATATTTACAATATTTTAATGTAACTATTATTAAACCTTACTTTATAAGTTAGTTTTAACTTTTCAATTTATAGCTTCGTATACAAATAATGGACAGTTATAATAATATAACAATAATGGGTTAAGACATTGTCTACTACATACGTGGTTAAACCTTTTGGTGAATGCTACTACGTTGGGAGCTACAATATGTTTGTTCTTTTTATTCCATGCACATGACATCAACTCATTTGGAGAGATCTGACAAAATACTTCCAAATCTAGCAAAGTCAGCTGTGATGCAAGGTCCTCAGGGGCAACTCTCAGAGCCTCTAGAATTAGGTGGTCAATGCTCTTTAGAGTCACTTGATTTGGGAGGCTTTGAGATTTGTTCTGCACTGACATGGCACTGTAAAAAAATCATAGGTAATAAGTGCAAATTATAATTAAATTGTTTACAAATATGTTGGTGAAGAAGAAGGGCCACAGGTACAGTCATAGTGTAACTAAAAACATTGTATCTCACTTACAACATGTATTATTGCAACCCACCCTCGTACTATCAAAACCTTGCTGGACCCACCGAGGGTGGGTGCGAAGGCACCGGACTCAGGACGACAATACAGAACAAAAAACACAAGTTGAATGGCAAAAATATTGTTTATTACATAAAAATTAAAAAAAAACATTACATTCAAAAGTATTAAATAAAATATTAGAAGACAGGGGGGGGGGAAAAAGTAAATATTTATGAACAAAACGTGCTGTTGACCGTTTGTGAAAAGTTACGATATTTATCAAATGTTACAGAAATTTACAAATATATTTGATGGCCTTGAGGTAATAAAAAAGACAACAAGATTATTAAAAAAAAATCAACAAAAGAAAATCAAGTTTCAATCTAAATGTGTATCAAAAAGAATTAGGCCTAATGACATTTTGTCAAAAATATTAATAAATACATTTCTGAAAAATATAACAATAATACATAAATAATAACAATGAACACACACTGTACAAGAATAATTAAACAAAGTACATGAATGAATAAACTACAACAAGAAACAATAATTACAAATAAATTAAATACATAACAACTACAGATAACAAAAAGGTCAAAAATTTAAATTGGCAGTTGAACTTATGGGGCCTCGGGCAACAAAAGAAATTTGGAAGTTTTGGCCAATTTGGAAAAGTTAAAAACAAATTAAACAAAAGAATTAAATTAATAACTACGCCGAAATCCAGCAGGCTAAACTAGGTGACTCCTAATGGGAACAAAAAAGTGAAGAATTTCCTGAGAACCCCGTTCTTTAAAAGAAAATTTCTAGAAATAGCCCAACAACAAAAAACATACATATATATAAACTAAACAACATAAAAATAAAATCTAAATATTTATCTCGCAAAAAGGTAAACGTTTCTTGAACCACCAAGTCTTCCACAGTAGACGTTCTTCAAAACAAGGTCATAGTAGAGGCCAGAAAATAATTTGGGTTTGGGTCACCTGCATGTTGTATCTTCATCCTGGAGGCTGATGGATGAACAGCGTGGAAAGGGGGAAAAGGTGGCAGCCCCTCTGGGACGAATAGTAGAGAATTGGCCCAGCCGGTAGGTTCCACGCTGTGCCTCCAGGAAAACGCTGTCAATAGCCATGCAGGTGCCTGTCTAATCACTCTCCGACCCTGGAGCCAGGGCTAAAGAAACAGCACAGCACAAAACATGTTTTAGTCTGGCTCCACAAAAGTGATAAAACAAAATAAATACATAAAGGGGCAAGAAAGAAAAAAAGAAAAAAATTTTTTAAGCTAATAAAAGCTGCCATAACATTTAAAATGTAAAATTTGTAAAATAAAATCAAAGGTTAC
Source organism: Stictocephala bisonia (assembly GCA_035578905.1). Taxonomy (NCBI): domain Eukaryota; kingdom Metazoa; phylum Arthropoda; class Insecta; order Hemiptera; family Membracidae; genus Stictocephala; species Stictocephala bisonia. The sequence goes on from JAQJVL010000353.1 coordinate 496,458, forward strand.
AGAAACTAATAAATACCAAAATGTTTTTTACATAAAATATCAAAAAGCCTAGGTACAACTGTTTGACCAAATTATAAGAAAAAATATGAAAAAAAGATGACAATTTAACATAACTCAGGATTACATTACTAAAATCTTGCCGTGTCCGGCAACAACATGAAACCTTTTGTAAGACCTATCAAGTGAAATAGTTATAAAAAGAGAAAATGAATACTGACTTTACTATAAAACGAAAGTGGTACACAACATTTATTTACATATCAGTTTTAACAGGACAAAATATAACAAATAGAAATACATGATCACAATTACATTTACATTGGCCTAACCTAGACCTGCTGAAAATAAAACCATTTTCACAAACAGGCAACAGCTTTATTAATTACTGAAACAACACACACACGAGAACAAGATAGATCAATAAACAATATTTTTAACCGAACAGTTAAAAAAGCAAACAATTTTACAAACACTTACCTAAACATTTCTAGCTGCAATACATGTCTCGTCGGTTGCAAAGCTAGAATGGCGAGCTTGCTGTCAACATCAAGGAACACAGAAAACGAAATCACGGAACACAGAAAATGAAAACAAAGACACAGAAAGTAAATTAAACACAGAGGAAGTCTGAGCTGTCCGAGGGAGATGATTGTAATGTGCAAACGGCACATTACATATCATAATATTTATTAAAATACTAAAGAACATGTTAGTGTTATTGTAATTTAATGTTGCTCTTTTCTCTTCTGTAGCTAAAATAAACATTTAATTCTCAATTTTCACTCTAAATCTCTTTTTATATGGTTGTATTAATACTTGGAAAACTTTCAATTTTAAGCCAGTAGACAATAGGTATATATTTTATTATTATTATTTTTTTTTCAAAATACCCATTTTCAGGGTCTTGCAGTAATGAGATTATACACAAATAAATCTTAAAATTATACAACTATTTTTATTTAAATGGTTTTAAAATCCTAAAGGGGGTTAATGTCCTATTTGAGTTGTTTGCTGCAATTGATGATACTTTCCCAAACACCAAAATCCCCCATGACCTAAGGTACAGGCTTAGAGGAAGGCCTAGCACTTCCTCAATACAGGATGTAATGTTGTAACATCTTTTATTTAATTTATATTAGTATACAAGTAGAACAGGGCATTGTATAAAAATTCTGCATTAATAAGTTTGAATTTTGGTGGATTAGTCAAATGAATGTTATAAGTAAGTCTAGTAGATCCCGACAATATCTTTTGGGTTTTAGCCTCATTGAGCTTCAAGCCATGCTCGACAGCCCAATTTGTGACGTACTGTATATCATGGTATATGTTAGTTATAGTATTTTGCAAGTCTTTCAGAGGGAAGTGAGTATAGATTTGTAGAAATTGGCTGATCATCTTGTCAGATAGCATTTAGGCATAATATCTCTGTGAAATGGAGGCGACAAGCTAAAAGAGGACCTACTAGAACCGCAAGCAAAAAGCATTTTTTTAAAGAATATGTCCTGACTAAGGAAAATAAAATTAATGCTTCATAGCAATATGTCATTTCTGCAAGTAAAAGCACAAGAAGTCTCCCTACCAATGTAGGAAATGTGATGTTGGCATCTGTGTAACACCTTGCTTCAAGGACTTCTATATTAAAAAAAGGTACCAGGCCTAAAATAAACATGTTGTTTCCTTTCAACATGTTTATTTTAGACATGTTATAAGAATGTCTAAAATAAACAAGATGATAAGAATAAAGTATTATTTAATTCTCATCTGTATTTTTAGTAAGAAACCCCTAGTTAAATTTACTGATTATTAACAAAGGGTTATACTTTTTAATATCCAATACTGAAATGTCAGTTATTTTAGCATAAATAATATAAATTTTCAGTAAACTTCTTTTTAACAAATGAAATATGTATTACGAGGGTCGTCCAGAAAGTAAAGAACGTTTTGGTATAAAAAATTAAAAACGAAAGATAACAACACAGAACTTTATTTACATACTCACAGTAACCTAGCCTACTTCTCAATGAAGTTGCCTTGGTTGTCAAAGCATTTATTGAACCGAGGAATCAGTTTTTCAATGCCGGTGTTATACTCTTCAGCCGCCAAAGATATGAGCCAGGATGTCACTTCTTCTTTCAGTTCTTCATCTTTTCCAAACTGCTTCCCACCCAAGAATGTTTTCAGTTTGGGGAACAGATGGTAATCTGAAGGCACGAGGTCCAGACTTTAGGGAGGGTGTCCAAAAATTTCCTACTTTAGACCTTGAAGTTCTTGCTGGGTTCGTACCGATGCATGGGGTCGAGCATTGTCGTGGATCAAAAACACTTTTTTTGACAACATGCCACGTCTTTTGTTCTGTATTGCACGTCTGAGTCTTTGAAGGGTTTCACAATAGGCTTCTGAATTTATCGTTTCTCCCCTTGGCTAAAACTCGACATGGATTAAACCTTTGTGGTCCCAAAAAAGAGTTGCCATCATTTTGGCGGGATTTTCAAAGGGCGCCGCCATTTTGAAAGTTTACAGAGCAAAGATGCGTGACCGCACAGGAATGAAACTCGGCTCACACTGACACGACAGCCAGAGGTAACTAGCGTGCACGCAGTCGCAGTGGTGGGGGATCGGCGGCGCATGTGATGCACAATCGTTCTTTACTTTCTGGACGACCCTTGTATAATAGAAATATGCCTTTTAGAAAAATCCAGTAACATGTGTCATTTTTTTTACTTTCTTTAGTCAAGTATTAAGAAGTTAAGCTGTTATTTGCTTATCCTTATTTGTTTATTGAAATCGCACAGATTCATTTCGTAAATTAAGGTTTTAGTAGAGACTGATCTGAGAATTGGTACTTGGTTTTTCAACAATCAAAAACTGGCCAAAACAGCAATACAGTAATTTATAATATATGATAAAAAATTAGCTACTCTAAAATTGCTCACCCAAGATTGTCATAGCAAGGTAGATTACTGTTAATTGAATCAGATGTGGTTGTACGTGTTATTTTTTTGGGAGAATCGTTTGAGCAGCGAATTGGCCGAACATTTAGAGAGTCACCGTCACAATCTTTGTTTTTCTTCTCACACTGGTCCTGAAAAATTCAAATAATTAATATATAAAGCTTTGTGTGTATGTGTGTGTGTGTGTGTGTATATATATATATATATATATATATATATATATATATATATATTTTATATATATATATTTATATATATCTATAGATTAAGCAAATGTGAATTTCTTATAATGAGTTGTCTTAATTTCGTAAAACACTTTTTATTAAATAATTAATATCAGTACATTGTAAGGCAGATTGTCTAGTTTTATTGTTTTAAAAAGAGGACAACAATAATAAAAAAATTGATTTACTAAAAATATTGAAGTCTCACATTTACACAAAATGTTACTAGGCTGAGATGATCACTGTGGTGATAAACTCTTTTGTTTACAATCTTTGCTCTTAAACAAGAATCTGTGGATTATTCAGTACATTTATGCAGTATTTTTTGTTTATACATTTGCATTACTGACCTTCTGCAGTAATACAAATGTTTGCAGTGCAGTAAGTTTGTTTAACACATGCAAAAACAAGAATGGCAGATTTACTGATTTAGAATATATTTATAAACTTTCAATAAATGAATTAAACTGGATTGCAATATACAACAAACCTTATTAATAATTTAAAATAAATTTTAAAAATCAACGTTGGTCAAATTTACTTGTTTAACTTTCACTAATCACTTACATAAATTATTTTAACAAACAATTCATTTTATTACCTATACAGCATAATTGAAACCTTTATAAATGTTTATTTTACTAGGTGTAAAGAGAATAGATACGTTGATTTATAGTGATTCATTTTAACAACCAAAATTGCATTTACAGAGGATACAATAAGAGAAAATGAACCATCCTATTTTTATTTTACCTCAATCAAGCGAAGTGTTGAGAGGCTGTCAGAGGAGATGTCTTTAGACATCTCTGTATATTTCATCTTGGCCATAAGGGTATGTTGGCTGTCATACCTGCAAAAAATAAAATTCTATGAAATAATTTATAGGCTAGCAGATAGTGAATTAAGGGAAAATACCTTTAAAATATCCTCTATCACTTTGAACAATAATTTCATCTTCAGGACTAAATACTAATAAATCCAAACTCAAAAACTGTGCCGTAGTACATAGTCGATCGTCTCAGGAATGGCCCACCATCCTCTATGCTCGTTTTCGTGTCTTGTTGTCTTGGTTCTTTTCCTTCTTCCCAGCCATCTTTACTGTTTCTTCTGTTGAGTCGCAAAACAATTTGAATTTTGTACGTTTTATTTTCTTATCGAGAGGCTGATTTTCTTTTTAATTATCCTTAGACTGCCGATCCACCATAGACTGTTGATCTGTACGGGAAATTTATTCAAACAGAGTAAGGAGGAGTAACCAGAACTGTAAAGATGAACGCTGCTGATAAAAACGTCCAGTCAAGACCAGGATTCGAACTTGCACTATCTCTAGCTCAGGTACAAAGTCTGGTACATTATTAATTTTGATACTTGTGAATATTTAAACAACCAAATGAATCAAATGTTCTTATTGATGAACAGAGTTGGGAAACAATTTTCCATTACTATAAAAAAAACTTACTATGGCTTAGAAATGAATAATTTAAAGCATAGTTCCTTTAATACCATGTCCAAACCAAACCTTCAGCTGAAATACAAACTCCAGAAAATTTTGTTTAGTAAAATTCTGCTCTAAAATTGTACACCTAATCATATAAATTCACTTTGAGCAAGCTAGAGGAAAAGCATAAGTCCATAAATAAGTCCTGTCTACTGTTTAAAATAATGTAAAATTAAGTTTATCAGAGGAAGATTAAATTAATATGAATCACAATCCAATGTATAGACTAAATGTGTTTCTGGATTGGGAATGAAATTAGTCAGTATATATAAGCAAATTCAAGCAGAGCTCTAATTACATATTTAGTCATTTTGCCAATACTTGTGAGATTGGGGAGTTTAGATGTATCAAAAACAACCAATAGATCAATTTAAAACAATTAATTGTACATAACCTCAAGATATATTCCTTTAAGTAATATATATGGATCATTTAAGTAGGCAATATTCCTTTAACACAATTTAATTGATTGAAGACCTCGTAGCGTTCAAAAGCCATTGACTCTTTAGTACTCTCAATTAAGATAATTAAGGCATGTTTCTTAAGAGGGCACTGGAGTCAGATTGAAAATCACATTTTAGTTTCGCGAACAGCTACAGGGAGCGGTGTTTAGTGCAGTACGTTGTCTGTGTTGGTAGTTGGTGTTTTGGGTACTAGGGGCACTTCGTGGCTCGGCCATTCGCCCCTTGCACCATCACTTCACTTCATTTCTAATTTTTTTACAGAACAGCAGAAGGGAAGGGATGAGTGACTAACACCACCAGCCGACAGGATTGTCTAGGGCCTTCCGCGGTCCGCTTGTTTTCATTCCTTCCGGTAGTACAAATAAATTAGGTAGAGTTGCATCTAGTTTCTTGTTATTGAAACAAGAACAGAGTTTATATTACTTACCTAATACCATTATTACTGTTATGTTGAATTTAATAAACACAGCACTTAATGAAATTCATACGAAAACTTGTTTGTTAGAATTAAATATCACAAAATTAGAATTTGTGATATTTAAAATATTTACAAGTAACTGACATACACAAATGAAACCAATTTATAAAATGAATGACTAAATGTAAAATTTACAGAAAATAAGACAAAAATAATTTAATGACAAATTTCAAGTAGGTACACAAGTGAAATAAACTAAATTAATTAGAGTATCTGATAATTTAAATATAATAGTATGATGACAAAAATGGTGTGACAAAAATATTGATTTTGTAACTCAATATCATCAAACCATTTTTCAATTACAACTGAAAAATGATAAGAGTCCTTACTGCTTATTAGTCATTGTATGAATGACACAAATTAGTACAATTACATCTTAACAAGCCTTACCTTTTATATTTTTAGTGGACTCAGGTTTTTAAAATATTACACAAGTTTTTTGTATTTTAATAATTTAATATTATAACACAAATAATATTAACAATATTGTCTTTACAAAAATATAAACAGCAAACTGTAATAAATCTAACTTCTACAAGGCTTAAATAAAAAAGGATATTGTAATTAATTGTTAACCCGCGTATAGCAATAGCATACATTTATTCTAGTACTACCTGAAACTAAATCTTCATAAATATTCAAATTCACATAAATAATTAAATTAACATTTTAAAATAATAATAATAATAACTCTTAATGATGTTCAAAAGTTTCTACTTCTATAATTATAAAACTAAGAGTAAAATGTTGCATCAGCATATAATAATTTTTAATAATTTAAACAACATGCACTGTAATTGCTATTAAATTATTAAATCTATAAAATGATGTAAGTATTTTTGATGACATAGAAAATAAAATAATACTGATTTGCACCCTGACCTCAAAATGATCATTATCTCCATTACCATTCCTATGTGTATGTGTTATCAGTAAACGCTTATTTTCTTTACTTTTCACGAGAAAACAAGATTACTGTATTTCATGAAACTTTTTATTATTTTATTTGTGCACCTGACTATTTTCAACATCTCATATAACGGTACTTTATTCGGTTTTTAATTTATAAGTACTTTTATGTCATATTGTATTCAGCTAGTATTTTTTTTCTTTTTTGAACGAGTATTAATGATAGATGCGTTACATTGCCAACTTCCAAAGGAATACTCGATACACAATCACAATACACAAACTAATAAAATATAGTACTAGATTTAAACACAATTAATTATTATGTTCACGTAAAAATGTATTCACATAAGAATAGAAATCAAGCAATATGTTTTAAAATATATCTATGACAGTCTGACACAGTGGCATAGACAGGATTGCAGAGTGGAATAGACAGGACTACAAACGAAGGTGCAGCGCTCCGTGAAGACATCTCTGAACTTCTACCGCCCGATGAGGAATGTCTACATGCAAGCATTTGATGGAATTGCCTAAAATAACGACTAACAAATTATTATTTTTTTAAATCGAAGTCTCTCCGTACAAAAAATAACAAGGATTCTAAGGATACAAAAATTATATTTTTATCAGAGTTAATAACTTTTTGACTAGTCATTTCAAATTAGTCAATTATGCGTAGGTTTATAGCAAAAACATTCTCTTAAAAATCAATTTGTAACAAATGTAAATTATTATTGTTTAAATTATTTACCTCTAATAATAGTTAATGACTCGTTCATTCGGGCTACTTCTTTATTTTTCTCAAAAATCGTCAGTTAGGCGGTAGTTAAGAAACTAAATATTTCTCCCATGTTAAACGGGCTAGAGTCATAGTGCGACGGCCGGCTTCTATCCGGTCCCTTCTTAAACATAAGTGTTATCATTTTTTACAGAAATCTTAAATCAGCTTTCATTTGCAAGATAAAGAAAACAACTTGGCTGCCATTTTTTAAAGCTGAATGTGCAGTTTTATGGATATTATGTTTGGAGAGAAACTTAATAGGTCAGCTTTAACAGAGCTCTTCAAAATGTTTCTCTGAAAGTATTAGTAAACTTCTGCTTGTCCATTGCAAAATTTCAGGGTTGAACATTCCATGAGTCTATTATGAGTTCATATCAAGGCAATAATATAATTAGGAATTTACCACCTATAGGTAGTGAACTCTTCAGCCTTCACCTCTCCAATTCCTACAACTCTCTCCCTTTAACCAATCTATATTAATCACATAAATTTATAGGCCTACACAATATTTTTTATGAAAGGGTGAATGTTTCTAAGGAATTCAAAAATTCTTTTTTGATACTGATAACTTCAAATGAACAAAATCTTTCTTTATAAAGTCAAAGTCAAAATTATTGATTGAATAACATACACAAAGGTATATCTCAATCATCAGTAACAATTAAATATTTAAACTAGATGACACTTACATTAACATCAAATAAATAATATAAATAGACAATTTTGATAGGTCTTATTTCTATCATTTGTTGTTTTTTTATATAAATTAGATCTACTTCTTCAGTTATTTTTAATTCTTTGCAGGCAGGAGGCCGGGAAAAAAATCACTTTGCAGAACAATTAGCTATAGGACAGCTCACAAACATTCATAGTGCTGAACAATTTGTGAAACAAATTTCTACACCTTGAAGAGTTCCACCTCATTTATTTATTTTTATATCGGTTGTATGCCAGTAATACAAGATGACAAAAATATATGAAGAATAATATAAAATATAGGCAATAGATAAAGCTCATTTTAGAAACATAAATATTGTACTTTAAAACACTAAAAAATTAACTGTTTAAGATAAACTCAATGATGACATTCATAATTTGTAACCAGAATAACAATACCAGTTAATTTGTTTAAGTCGAGCCACTTTATATTTGTAACTTCTTCCCTTCTTTCTTTGTGTCAATTTTCAAAATACCTTCCCTGGAACCTTTTCAATAACAACAGCAAACTAGTTTTTATTTATCTACATGGAGGATTTTTGCTCTTTAAATAGAGAAGTACTATGCAGTTGATACTTCTAAGGGAGTGGGTTCAGATAGCATTCCACCTAATGTCATTAAATATTACAGCGCATTACTTGCTCCCATATTATATATCTATATACTTTTTTGGCCCCTGGAGTCTTACCTTCATTCTTAAAACAGGGTTATATTGTGTCATTCTTAAAACAGGGTTATATCGTGCCTATGTACAAGTCTAGTGGCCGCAGCAATATTAGAATTATCAACCCGTGGTAACACTTTCTTCTCTCTAAAATATATTTGAGTCTTATATTGGATGTTCTCAATGTTGAAATAGGAGGCAATAATCTGTTAACAACAAGGCTTCAGGAAGGGGTGTTCAACAAAAACTAAAATAACCTTACTCCAAGACTATATAAGGTTTTATATATATATATATATATATATATATATATATATATATATCAACAGTTTCAAAAGGCATCCAAGTAGACTGTCTATCTATACTGCTCAAAAGCTTTTGACAGAGTTAGTCACATCTTATCACTAAACTGGAAGCTATATGAGTGTCTGGAGCTTTGTCAAAATTCATACTCTTATTTATCTAATCGCTCCATAAGAGTTAGACATACCTCAGGGCTTTCGGAGATTATCGCTCCAACATCAGATGTCCCTCAGGGTTTAATGCTTGTACCTTTTCTATTCAATATTTTTGTTATGATGTCAATGAAGTACTTGAGTTAAAAATACAATTTTTACTGTTTGTGGACGACCCAAAGTTGTTTTATGAAATTTGCTCAAAGAATGCTCAAATACAGTAAACCTCGTTTTATCCGGACTAATGTAGCGGTATCCCAATCCGGATACACATATATCCGGGTAAAAAAATACAAGATAAAAATTGGGTAAATATTGGTAGACGCCTACACCGTACATTAGGCAATGTACGCTTTACAGAGGCGCAGACTGTCCGACCTTGCTGCATTTGCATGAGAATATTTTGGGAACTGAAAGAATGCCCGATATAAATACGTCACCATTGCTAAACTTGAACAAAGTCAGTGTTTTATGTAAATGAACAACAAAAAGCCAAATCTACAGGATGAAATCTATACAATAGCCTACATTTTGTTGGCTATTCTTGTGACTAAGTTGGTCTGGACAAGGATAGGAAGGTCATATGAATAAACCAGCTTTATACCATATAAAATAGTGTTTAATAACCTTTACTGTCACACTAGAAAGTATTTATTTAGCACTAGGCAGTATTCTACGTATTCATAACCGTACTATAACCTTAAATGTTTACATACACAACTCAGCGTCAACTAATAGAAACAATAAAAGCGCACGTCACGGCAGCTAGCAACGCTAGCGTTCCGTGTGGATCACCCAAGAACAAATTTAAATACAATACAGAACGTACAGTTTGCTGTGTACCGGGAATCATGCCTGCACGTGTGCATGTCTATGATACTATACAAGCAACAAGGATGTAATGAGTTTATTGCCGGCGCTTCCATGATGGAAAGACGTCTTATGTTTCTACGGTGGTGAAAAAACTTTAGAAAACAAATATTCACAGTCCATCTGATCGGTCAGCTGATCCGTATAAAAAAGAATCCGGATAAAGTAGGTACGGATAAAACAATGTTTAGTGTACTTCTACAATTAAATTTAAATAGACCTTCTAATTGGTCTGCGTAAACTGCATTGAACCATAGAACTAAATAAGGATAAAAGTGTAGTACTGTACTAAATTTTCAAGACTTCAACATACCAACCAATTTAAATATTATATTAAAAATAAAGTTCTCAAAAGAGTTAATGAAATTCGTGATCTAGGAGTAACACTCGCAACAAAATTAGAGTCAAACCAACACATCAATAATATTTGTTCAAAAGCTAACATTACTTAAGGGTTCATTCTAAGATCAAATTGTTACCTAATATTTAGCTTATAAAGAGGTAAATCTATGGGTACCTCATTTGTTACAATCTGACAGTAAATAACTGAGAAAATGTTATTTTTTCTGATTGTGTGCAAAATGTTTTTTCAACTTTCGTATACTTATGTCTATTGACTTGAACAAAAACACCAGTAAAATTTTGCTCACAATTAGAAAAACTACATTTTCTCAGTTATTTACTGTCTGATTGTAATAAATGAAGTAACAAAAGATTTGCCTTTTTTAAGCTAAATATTAGATATCGTGACAAATTTTTGTTTTTTCAAATTGGTTTTCATGAAATTTACCATTAAAAACTTTAACGGCCGCCATTTTGAAACAGGTGAAAATATTATTTATATTTTTAGAGTATATTAGATGATGTGAAGATAAATATTTGTGTTAAGTTTCAAAACTACAGCTAATACTGTTTAGGAGATATTGTATTTTTTAAAGAACACACATACAGACTCCAAACTAAGTGAGATAGACAGATCTTCGTAGGAAATTTTTTTTGCCTATTTTTACCTATTTAATTATTTCCTAGTTTTGCTCCGTACTTTTCAAACACCATGTGTGTAATATATATATAAAACATATCCTCATATTAGAAATCTCTTAAGGTATAAACCTAGCCCTTACTGTACATTTTATGCTAAAAAAACTTGGTATTTTATAGAATGCATAAGGCAAATTTCAATTTTTTCGAACAGTATCATTTCTATGAATTATTTGGTAATTAAGTTTAAAAATACAATTTCTACCTAACAAACCAGCCAAAAAATCTTTGTCAGAAATGAGTCAAACTCTGGCTATATCTTTTGGATAGACATTTTTCATTCCATGGAAGTCACATTTAGATCATGAAAACATCAGTAAAATAATTTCATAACTATTAGTATTTTAGGCATATTTCTGTTGTATAACATGCTTTTTAAAAAATAGGCTAGACCGTCTATTTTTTTAAAATTGCAGATTTTTAACGATGAACACGAATTTAAAAACTATGTTGGTCTATGACAATTATTTTTTTTAATATAGGCCTAACTCGTAGCAACACTCATATTTCGTAAAGTAGGTCAATGCATCTAAATTTACTCGATCATACATATACACATTCTAAAGGCTTCATTGATGTACTACCTACAAAATATGAAATAATGTAGGTAATTACATAAATATATATGTTTAACAAAATGCTTGCAAAATCAATAATTTTGCCATGGAACTTTATGCATCTCTAATACAAAATGGCTCACCAATAAAAGGGTTACAATGGGTTAATTTCGTTTGAGGGTTTTTAATAGGCTATTAAATAGATTTTTGGATTGCCCTGTACTTCTCAGCCGCATTAACTTTGCTGTCCGAAGAGGAACTAGTTCTAGGGCTGTTTTTCGACACCAGTTTTCTCCCACCGACTTTGCATATAATACTGGCCTCTCGAGACTTCATCACACAGGTTCTTTGATGGAAGACAGGGTCGACTTCTTTGGAAGCTCTACAGTACTACTTTCAAAAGGACAGTGTGTGATATTCTTAGTGAATGATAGTTATTCAATAACTCTGTTTTGTTCTTTAGTATATAGCGTCCTTGTTATTGTTGGCTGTTATTATTTAATGTTGTTTGTTACTTTGTTATTGCTAGATTCAATTTATGACCTTGTAATCTGTTGTTGATTTTTCTTTCTGTTATTTTTTATGGATATTTATAATTCTTTTCATTGTTGATTTAAAGAATTATGTCTTGGCTAGTTTTCTTGACTTGATATTTATACTATTATCTATATAAAGGGTGTTTTTTTTTTTTTTTAATGGGCCACCATTGTGATCTTGGAAACCGTAAGACTGATAAAAAACTTTAAATGGGAAATATTACCTTCTTTTAAGAGACGATTAAAAACACATATTTCAAATTTTGAAAAAGAGCGGCCATTTTCCATTATGGCTGTCAACTTTGGTTTTTCTTATGAAATACCCTATATTTTATGATTGTTATAGATATAAATAGTATTTTTTTTAAATTCTTGTCACTTTTACGATATTTTGCTTAATAATCGTAGATATGAGAGCTCAAAATGTTAAGATTCCTTATGCAGTTTACCATTGAGATAACACTTTTTTAATATTCATTCAATTAATGACCTAATATGCAAACTTTAAACATATACAGGTAGTCCTCGTTATACGCGGTCCCGATTTACGCGGTTTCGCTTATACGCGGATGGGGGCCGGACCCCCCACCAACACCAACATTCCACATTCCTCAGGCGCGCCCCACCCGTCTATCTGTCTCTTTCTCTCGAGCCCTGTTGTTTATTTATTCGCATTAGTGGTGTACAATTTACTTCTTGTGGCGTGGCATTGTGAACAATATTGTTGTGAGTTGTGTTATAATGTCGGGAAAACGTGAGAAGAAACAGATAAATGTAAGTAATAAACGTGTTAGACATTCTCTTTCTTTAGAAGTTACTTGAAGTTTTAAAACGTCTCGATAAAGGGGAGCGTATAATTGATATCCACCGAGTGATGGGCCTTCCAGAGTCATCTATTAGGACAATCCGATCAAATGCTGAAACTATTCGTAAGAGTGTGCAGTCTTGTACAAATTTAAGTTTAGCACGTGTATCTAAGTCCAGATCTGATTCGATGGAGAAAATGGAAAAACTACTGTCAAACTGGATTGAACGTTATAATCAGCTCTCGATTAAGACATTTTTCTCCCAAACAGCTGAAAAGGTACAAACACCTGGTAAGCAGACGTCAGACGTAAACAAAGGCGGGCAGTCTGACCATCCCAGCCCAGTGGCAGGCACATCAAAAGATTGAACTACTGTATATGATTTACTTTTTTAGTTATGTACTGTACAGTACTTTTATTAATTTTTAATATCCTTTTCTCTTTGAATTTAATTTTTAATTAAAGTATGCCTATATACATTTATACTGTACGTTCTTATTTTGTTTGTTCATGTAGTAGTCAAATTTGAATGCAATAAAAGGTGTTGATGAATTATTATAGGCCTACATTTTTATTATATTTCCAAAACAATTAATTAATCTTTTGATAATCTTATGATATTGTAGTTTGAATTGCGTACAGTACTAATAAGCAGTAGGCCGGCCTGCTGTGGCTACAGTGGCGTAACCCGCTTTAGCTCCGACTCGTTATACGCGGTTTCGTTATAAGCGGCGCTTAGGCGGAACGTATCTACCGCGTATAACGAGGACTACCTGTATTTGGAAAATGCACGATTAGCTATTATTTTTTTCATGATTTATCACATAGTATATTAAATTATAACTCGATAAATTGAAATAAATGTGTTACTATTTTGTCACAGATAAATTGATGTTGGCAGCACTATTACCATTATCAGCTGTTTAAGTCAACTTATAATACTGCTGTCGATTTGAATTGGAAGTTGACTTAAAGAGCTGATAATGGTAACAGTGCTGTCAACATCAATTTATGTTTGACAAAACAGTTACACATTTGTTTCAATTTATATGTTATAATTTAATACATAATGCGTTAAATCGTAAAAAAAATAATAGCTAATCATGCATTTTCCAAATGTATGTTAGCAGATTAGGTCATTTTTGAATGAATATTAAAAAAGTTGATATCTCAATGGTAAACTCTAAAAGGAATCTTAACATTTTGAGCTCTCACATTATTAAGCAAAATATCGAAAAACTGACAAGAATAAAAGTCTTAAAATTACTATTTCTATCTAAAACAATCATAAAATATAGGGCATTCTATAAGAAAAACCAACGTTGTCCGCCATATTGGAAAGTAGAGGTCGTTTTTCAACATTTGAAATATGTGCTTTTAATTGTCTCTAAAAACAAGGTTAGGTTCCCATTTAAAGTTTTTTGTCAGACTTATGGTTTCCAAGTTCACAATGGTAGCCCTTTAAAAAAAGACACCCTGTATACAGGGTGTCCCTGAACTCTCTGAGGATCTTTTTAGGTATTGATTGTGGGTTAAAAACAAGACAAAATATCTTATTTAAAAATTCCAAATCACCTCCGGTACCCGTACAGCCCCCGTTTTGTATTTTTTACTAATTATTTTTATTTTTAAAACTATTTAATCTACAGAGTTCAAATTTGGTATACACAGTATTAAAACCATTTTCTTACTGAAATAAAAAAATCAAAACTTTACAAAAATATTTTCAAAATGGCACACTTAGAAATTTTTGAACCTTAGATAACTTTTAAAAAGTTAGAAATACAAAAAAATAACGTTGTATGAAATCAGTTGACAAACAACCGAGATTTAAGTATTTTTGTATTTAATCATTTACGTGTGAATGTGTACAGCCATGATGTCGTGCCGCGTGAGTCAACCACAACAATACATCAGGGATCTATTCTGATTACTTTCATCCAAAACACTACAATAAAGTGATTTGTGACATTGTAATGAAAATACCCCTAGCAGGCAACAGGAAAAAAGTTGCAAATGATTTCGTTGTTATTAATTAAAAGATTAATTTTAACCTTAAGTAGTGCCCTATAAACTAGAATTTTTATAAATTGTAGGTTGTTAGAATTGTTGAAGGTGCTGGAATTATTCAAGAAAAAAATGAATTTGCTGCTGTGCGTCAGTCACTTTCCAATAGTTTTTCCTTTGCAATCAAATGAGAGAACGACATTTTGAGCATCGTTTGTAATGTGAAAATAGATTTAATCAAAGTTCCAATTTATATTCTAATGCCTTTTTAATATTACTTGTTTATGCCTACAACCTGCTTTGCGCCACAAATAAATTTTACAAAAATTCTAGTTTTAATTAAAATTAATTTTTAATTTAATAACAACGAAAATCACATGCAACTTTTCCCGTTGCCTCCTAGGGGCATTTTCATTACAATAATATCACAAATCACTTTATTGTAGTGTTTTGGATAAAAGTAATCAGAATAGATCCCTGATGTATTGTTGTGGTTGACTCGCGCGGCATGACATAATGGCTGTACGCATTCACACGTAAATGATTAAATACAAAATTACTTTTTTGGATTGGAAATAAAATTTGCAATAAAGAGGTATTCCTATAATTTTGTTGTATTCCTAACCTTTTAAAAATTATTAAGGATCAAAAACTTCAAAGTGCCGCAATTTTGAAAATATTTTTTTTTAAGTTTTGATTTTTTAATTTAAGTAATAAAATTGTTTAATTAATGTGTTTATACCAAATTTGAACTCTATAGATTAAATAGTTTTAAAAATAAAAAATAATTATTAAAAAATACAAAATGGTGGTTGTACAGGTACAGGAGGTGATTTGGAATTTTTAAATAGGATATTATGTCTTGTTTTTAACCCACAATCAATACCTATAAATATCCTCAGAGTTCAGGACACCCTGTATATATGCTATTTCTAACTGTATTATATTAATTTATTAACTTATGCTGCCATGATTATACTAATTTGTAATAATTGTAAAACTGGTATTTACCATTGGTAAATAAATAGGTATTAGAATAATAATTTAGCAGAATAATAATATTACTTATTCGTTTTCAGCATAAAAAAACATGATACATTTTTTAGATGAGTAAATAGTGCTTAATTAACCCTTTCCATCCCACATTTTTAAGTAAAGGGATTTAAAAGTTGTTCCAAAAATCCCAGACTCTCTATGTC
The DNA here is from genome assembly GCA_035578905.1 of Stictocephala bisonia. Classification (NCBI taxonomy): domain Eukaryota; kingdom Metazoa; phylum Arthropoda; class Insecta; order Hemiptera; family Membracidae; genus Stictocephala; species Stictocephala bisonia. The sequence continues at coordinate 512,621 of JAQJVL010000353.1, forward strand.
GATTTTGTCGTACCGGTACTTAATTAAACATATTATAACAATTCTATTTATGAAGCAATTGTATTATTTTAAGTTTCATTAGTTTCATAAAGATATTATCTGTAATATGAAATAAAATAAAAAAGGACTTAATAAAATTTACAACTTTTTTAATATTTAGATAGATTAAAAAAAAAAAAATTGAAACATTTTTTAATTTGTTGCGTTATGAATGGCACTACAAAAATTCATTGACCAAACCTAATAACACTATTTAAAACACCATTTAGTTATCTTCAAATAAATTCATATTTCACAATACTATGTTTAAAATTAAAAAAGTTATGGCTCTTTTTCAAACACACTGCATTTCGAAATTTTTATCCTACGCATAACAACTAAGCCATATATGTGGTCTGCTTCATCACTCTCATAATACGTGCAGTTAGCAATTTTATTATCACTTATTGGCAACCTACTACGTTTTATTTTACTTATTTTTACCTCCCATATTACACAAACAATCACATCAGTCAAGGACTTTTTAAGCCATTTTGACAACTTTCTAAGCACCATATCAACCAAAAATAAAAATATAATAATCCTAGGTAACATAAATATAAATACTCTCGTAGGCTCCGAAGCATTGAAGAGCCTCACGAGTACATTACATCAACATAACCTACACCTAGAATGCCTACCTGCAACTAGAAAAACTACAACAACAGAAACAAGCATCGATTGCTGCATAACTAATTATCTTTGGCCGCAAACAAAAATAATTGACAACACTTTATCTGACTACCAAGGCATAGTATGCACCCTTAATATAAAAATACATTTACACAGCCAAACAAAAATCTGTACAAGAAATTTATCAAAACAAAACATGGACCTATTCAAGCTCCAAATTTCAAAGGAAACTGGCATAATATACACAATGAGAATAACATAGAAAAAAATTTCGACCAATTTATTGGACTATTACAATATCATCTAAACATAACCATCCCACTTCAGAACAAAACTATACATCATAGATTAACCCAGCAATTTACTATAACACAACAATTAAAATATCTAAGAGACAGTACACTGCAAGCAAAAAATAAATACTTAGTAACAGGACAACACTCAGACAAAATAATTTACACGACACTCAAAAAAACTACACATTGAACAACAAATATCAACAGCCACAAACCAAACTAAAGCAATATGGAAGGTGATAAACCAAGAAAGAAAAAGACAATCTACAGAACATAACAATATAATACTTAATATAAATAAAAAAAATTAGAAACAGATCCTCAAACTATAGCAAATACTTCAACACATATTTTTTATCCATAGGCCAACTTCAAGTTGACAACCGAATACAGCAACAGCCTAATTTTCAGCATCATTTAACACTAAACCATATTACTACTGCAAATTTAAACTCTTTTAAATGCAATGCAGATGAAGATCTTAGACAAATAATCAAGAACACCAAACATAAGGTGTTAAAAATAGATTGTATAACTGCCTTGTCAGTAATCCTTTATACTCTGTTTCAGAATTTTTTGAAAATAAATCCTTAATAGCCTAAATTAAATTAGTTACTAGAAATCGGATAACAAATGATTATGTAAATTTAGTTAGAAATCAAGTTTATTTGTTTTAGAAGTTAGTAACAAAGAAGCAGGGTTTAGTTTATTTGCATCAATGTTATGTAAAAACAACAGTAAAAAGGCATGAATAACATCTGTATTTTACTGTAAATAGTCTTGTCCATAAATATAGAGCTAGCATACTGTACGGTATTTGTTTAACACGTTCGCTGCGGTATTAAAAAATCGAGTTGTTACCTGTATGCTAAAATATTTTTAAAAAAATTAAACTTAAACTTAGTAACAACAAATACGAAGTAAATCCCAGAAACGCAACCTGCCAAATTGAAGCACAACTATCTAATAGGACGTGGAAACGTTTGGAACCGGTTCTACCGAGCTCTAACAGCACAATGAGTAATCTCTTTGTTTGACAGGACCCTGTCCGGACAGTGCAGCGCACGCAGGTTGCGGCGACGACCACTGTCCGGACAGTGGCCCGCAGCGAACGTGTTAATCAAGTGTGTTTGTATTTATTATTTTAGTTGTTTAAACCATGATTTAGTTTGTAACTTTTGTATTTTATATCTTGTAGTTTATTAAAATTGTATTATAGTTATGTCATACCTATGTTTTCAAGAAATGTAAATATTACCAATTTTGTCAATATTATAATTATCAAATTAGTGAATATTACTGTTTTCTATGTTAAAATAAATTGTAATGTAAATAAGTTAATTTAGTTTGTATTTCTCTTGACTTTGTCTATTGCTGTAATGCTGAACGACAATAAAATTTTTATTTATTTATTATCATAACAACACAACAGGAGCAGACGAAATACCAGGAAAGTTACTACTTCATTGCACTGACCAATTAATTCCACCACTTTTACACTTAATCAACACATCCATATCTACAAGCACAGTACCAAAATTACTAAAAACATATCTAGTATATCCTAAGTACAAAAAATCTGACAAACATAACATAGAAAATTATTGGCCAATTGCAATATTACCAACAATATCAAAATACCTAGAGAAATACAATATCAAAATTCCATGGTCAAATAATGAATTATCTAAATGCAAACAACAAATTACATATTCACCAACATGGTTTTAGAAATAGCAAATCCATAAATACATCAGTCGCAGACTTTTCAAAATTCATCACCGAAAATTGGGGAAAAAAACAACACATTTCAGCAATATTTTTAGACCTAAAAAAGGCCTTCGATTGCCTAAACTGGAACATTTTGCTCAATAGACTAACTGAAATAGGTATTACTGGAGAAGCTAAAAGCTGGGTACAAAGCTATTTGACAAATAGAAGCCAAATGGTTGAAATAAAATCAACCAATAAAAACATTGGGAAAACTTTCAGATCCAAAGAAAAATTCATGACAAATGGTGTGCCACAAGGATCAGTCCTTGGCCCGCTCTTTTTTTTAATCTTCATAAATTTATTACCAACAAAACTACCAATATATTCTGAATGCATCATGTTTGCAGATGATACCACCCTGATAATACCAGGCAAAAATCAACAAGAAACACAAGATAGAATAAAAACAACAATGAAAAAAAACAGAGGAAGAACTTAAATCCATTAAACTCTAAATCAATCACACAAAAACATACAACATTAATTTCACCCCAAAACATACTCCATTATAAATCCAACAACCTTGAAAACAATGAACAAAATAACGCAACAGAAAATAAAACTAAATTTTTACGACTACAAATAGATAACTCACTTACCACGTGGAACATTCATACCCAACAGCTCATAAAAAATTTTCATTAGCTCTCTATGCAATAAAACGGATAAGTACCATAGCAGGGAAAAACCAGCTCTTATAGCCTATCACTCCCTAATGGCAACGCACATAAAATTTGGATTAATTGCCTGGGGAGGTGCTTCACACACACACACATAGAACCGATACTAATATTGCAGAAAAAGCAATTAGAATAGTCAACTATTTTCCTCCCAACACTCCTTGTAGACAATATTTTAAAGAAGAATCTCAATGTACATTCAAGACACAATACTATACGCCATACAAGAAAATAACAAAACAAGATCTGAAATCCATAGCCATAACACAAGATATAAAAACAATATAAACATACCTTGATAAAAGATTACAAAAAACACTAAATCAACCCAGTATATATAGGTGTAAAGTTTTTTAATCATCTTCCAAATAACATAAAAATACTAAGACAAAACAAAACCAAATTTAAAAAACTACTTGCATATTTAACAGCATATCCATGTTACACAAAAGAAGAATTCTTTAATATAGACATGAACATATAAAATAACACATACTAAACATGGATTGTAAGCTATCCTATCCAACCATAGACTTGACCAATCCTGGGCTATGCCCGAAGAGAACTGACATGCCCCCTGTCTTGAAGAGAGTGGTGGCGAAGAGGAAGGTAAAGGTAAAGAAACAACAATTAACCTCAGCTAACGATCACATCTGACGAAAATCAACACACCTGTTAATGCAAAACAAAGGCAACAAAATAATACAAGTTGTGGTACTGTAATAAAGCATTCTATCGTAACAAATCAGTATTTTTATAATAGAAAATGTTTATTCCAAACATTTCTAGGCCTATAAAATTAATATAAATATTTCAAGTTCTTAAATATTTCAAAAAACTTAATTTTTGAACGTCCGGAAAACCAGATGTTGGAATGGAAAGGGTTAATACGCAGTGAAAGAAAGTTTGAAATTAGGGTAAAAATAAAATAAGGATAAAAAGTTTTGTAACCAAATAATAGGCATTCCACTTTTATGGTAACCTGTCAGACTGTATTACTTACCCCCTAATTTAGTTTGTGTTTCAGAAACATAAAACTTTTTTGGATCTGTTTGGTACTGCAAGAATATGTTTAAAAGTATTTTTGATTTCTATGAGCAATCCAAACTTAAGTTATTTGTAAACTGTGCATAGGGTAATGTTGTGATAAAGAAAATGTAAATAATAATTTAATTACATTAGGGACAAGAATGTACTAACCTTCCCTTTCTGAATCCTAAGTTATTCCTGTGGCTTATTCACTTGTTACACATAACAAATGCAATAAAACAACAGAAAACATTCATAAAATGTATTTAATGATTGTTTGTTAATTAATCATAAATAAAGCCTCAATTACTTAAGTTAGAACAAAACAAACAGTTTATTCATTTGTCAATGGGCCTAAAACTAAACCTAAAATTCCTCTAAAAACGAAAACATGAAATACGAAATCGGTTCACATTTCGACAGATGGAACCGAATATCTTTCGAAGTTCGGCTGCATATTTCGACCCAATCCAATCGAGAACAAAAAGGCGAAGGCATAGATTAGAAAAAAATCCACGGTACAATGGACATAGACCTTCTTCAAATTAAAAAATATTAATTGTATTCATTCATTCATTATTCATCTCTAAGACGCCGATCGTAGAGATATGGGCGAATATGAGGCGTGAATGAATGTGATGAATGTAGATGAACAAGTGTAGTCATTGTTACAATCTGAGTTCGACTTAGCTCAGAAAGGACTATTTATTAATAGCCCAATAGCCAGGGCAACTATGAAAGCTACAGTTTTACGTGGCATCCGAACCACGTAGTGTTGGTCTGATTTTCAGCTAACTGATAAGTTTGACACTTAGTTCTCTTCCCTACACAACACCCGAACCTTGACTACCATTCAACACGGACACTCCAGACTTCTCTAGTAGTGTCTATATTGATGACAACCATTGAGCGGACGCCGTGTCGGTATTAAGAGAACCGAGCATGGAACCTATCGCCTACAATCTCCCAAACACTTTGTCCCCAAGCAGCTTAGTTACAGCACTGCGCCACCAGTGCCGACAGACAAATCGTACATTTGTATTACAAACGCATCTTAGTCTCATACTACTAAAAGTAATATAATCTTAAATTACTAGTGTAAATAATTTAAATAAATTAAATAATTTTTTTTAAATTAAATTTAAATAAATAATAAAGAAAAATAAAATATATTCATAGTATAGTGTTTTTACCACCTGCCTAGATTAAATTTACTGCCCTGTTAAATAATCTTCAACAGAATAAAAAGCCTCCTCTACTAAAAATTGATTTAAAGAGGTTTTGAATTTTTGGGATTTTCGATTGATTTTATGTAGTCCGGTAGTTTATTGTATAAGCTGCCAGTTCCAACCTGTGATGGGTCTGTCGAAGCTGATTACGACATCTTGTATAGTATGAGTGCATATTTAAACCTGTTTCAATATTGAAAATTTGAATTTATAAAATATAAACATTTCATATATAGATAGAGTTAAAATGTGAAATGATTAAAATAATTGTTTCTTGAAGTTCGCATATTTACGTCGGCTATTATTTGAATGACTCTTTTTTGCCGTCTAAATACTTGAAGAAGAGCAGTTTGTGACGCAAACTCCAAAGTAAAATACCATATCGCAATCTTGATTCTATGAGTGAGGTGAATATTAATTTCATAGTAAAAATTTTGAAAATGTGCAAATCTCCTTAACAAAAATTGTTGTGAAGATTGTTTTGAACATATACTGTCAATATAAGGAATCCATGTAAAGTGCTGATCTAACGTTAGGCCAAGATATTTTGTCTTAGAATTAAATGGAAGCTCAAAGTCGTTAATTATAACCTCCTCTTCTGTGTTGTTATAATTGGAAACATTTATACAACTGGTTTTATTGGGATTTACATGTAAATTACTATTATTTAGATACTGAAAAAACCTAGTAAGTTGAAAAACTATTAGTTTCTAAATTGGTAAAACATTTGTGTTTAAATAAAATGGCAACGTCTTCCACGTACATTGTTAAATTTAAGTTGTCTAGTGACCTTGTTATGCTGTTTGTATACAATATAAAAATAATTGGTCCTAAAACTGTGCCTTGAGGAATCCAAAATTATTTTGGTTATTTTTCGTACTTAAAAGACAAGTTTTATATTAATATCGCTAATCCTGCCGTTTAGGTTAGGTCTCTCGTATCAGAGAGGGATGGAACAGAGTATGACATTGGTGTGCTTTGTTTTAGTTGCTATTTCCTTTATACTTCTGTTCCTTTATACTTTATAATTCAGATTTACAGCTATTTGTGCCCCATAAAACTTTAAGATGATCGTTGTTATCAAGCTTTGAGGTCTCGTACTCTAAGCCACTTGTCACCATCTCCAGAGTAGCAAGCGCACAACACTAACACATGGGTCTCCGCTATGTCGGGCTGCCAGCCGCTCCACATGGTTGTTGTTTAGGGGTTCCAGGCTGTTTGTATGGTAGTATGTGTCCGTGTTCTTGATATACATCAGCAATGACCAGTGTGCGCCACCTTCTCTGCTTTCATCACTGCGGTCATTCACCGGCGCCATCATGTAGTCGTAGGTGTCTACTGCGAGATCTACTAATTTTTTCACCTCTTCGTAGATTCCTTTAATTAGATGGCTTACCGGGGGATCCAACACGAGCGTATTAGTAGGTACATTTATTTGGCCTAAGTACAATTTAATGTCATCATCATTGAGCTGATACTAGTTAGCTGAATCTCTAAAATCCTTTTTAATTTTGATTTTAATTGTTTTACAAACTCAATGTGTGAAAGCCCATTTCGAAGGGTTCTTCTCGCCCGCTGGTCCTTAGTGACGATGATGACTGTAGCATCAGTGATGTTGCGAAATTTGTTAATTTGTTCAATAAAATGATCGAGTTCAATGTGATCCCTGACACGTCCCATGGGTGAGCAAATTAGAGTGCTGAATCCATTTGCTTTGAAGTCATGGGTAAAATCTTCGAGTGCAGAGTCGTAGTCGTTCTTCGTTAGTTTTAAATTGTACGCAGCCTTAGTCACCAGGCTGTATACTGCTGCACCCCCGTTTTTTTTATTTTTTTATACGCTAAGGACTTGGTCAGGCAGTTCTTAACTTCAGCTTTACCAAATTGCACCCTAAAGAAAGAAAGAAACTCTTTATTTTAACAGTTCAACAACCGCATAATAGCGTCATACATTTGTTTTACAGTGGTTTTTTTCTTTTTTAATTAAAATAACTTAAATTAACTTATTATACATACAAAAACGAAAAAACAAATTTTCTTTGCAGCAGGTGGCCAATTTTTAAATGCCACAGAAACACCAGCTGTCATATGTCTATAATGGTGGAAATCGCCAGAAACGGCGTGAGCAAAAGCTACGGTTGTGTTATTTAAAAAAATCATCAATGATGTCACCCATATCAGCCTCCATAATATGGACGCCCTTTAGTGCGCTAACAGCAAAACGTTCTGTATGTGATGAGGTTCTAGCTAACGCTTTGTCAACTATATGAGCATTTGAGTTAATTTCCAGTGTATTATTATTGGTCTCTTCTTTAGTGATATTTAAATTAATTTCATCTGTCTGAGATGCAACGGTAGATTTCTCCATGTACACGGTTTCGTTTTTTAGCTGGACTAGTTGGTTCTCTAATGCTATTATTTTTTCCGTTAACGCTTCTTTGATGTAAACAAACTCAGATACTCTTTGCCTTTTCTTCGTCCAATTTGGAAATATTTAGTGAGTCAGGTGTTAACGTTATATAAGGAGATATTAGCTCTGTTAGCGACGATGCTTGGGTTTCAAACGATGACCTAAGTCCATGGGATCGGGTCGAGATGGTGTTTGGAATCCAGAGATCGGTGACGGCAGAGAAGTGGGAGTCGGTGGCTCAGGTGTAGAGAGTGTGACCACTGATTCATGAATATGTGGTGTTCATTAATTTTTTATTGCAGTTACTGCATGGGTTATTTTTAGGGATGCGGCATACTTGCGATATATGCATCTCCAATTTATTTCACCAGTTGCTAAGGTTTTATCTTTCATGTACCTGAATTTATTGACTTCAATTCCATCTCTTTCCTTATTGCCTTTATCAGGTTTATCTTAATTTTTTATAATAATATTACCATGGGTATAATAGAAGGTCTATGCCATGGATTCTTATAGCATTCTTAGAAATAACGCTATGAATACATGACAGCGTTGAATCGCGCGTTGGAGAAACACTATCACAGGATTGCATACACATGGAATGCGAGTGTTTCAATTAAAGCGCGTCGAAGTGCGCGTTTCACAGGTTCATCGTGGATCACGCGTTTGCAGCGCACCTCGAGTTTCCTTGTTTGGAATTAGACCGTACACATATAAACAATCGAGCGCGCACTTTTGAGCAAGTGGCTTCAATATTCTATTATTTATAATCTTATTGTTCAAGGAAGAATCCGGTTTAACATTTTATGCCGTTTCTGTAAATCATTTCTTATAACACTGTAAAACTGTAACACTTCAGCTTTTAACGATAAACAATATTAATAATAATTTCAATATGATGGCTTCTCCCTGCTGCGGGGGAAGATGACCAACTGGATTCATCTTAGATTGTTCCGCCTCACAATAATCTACCTCTCGGACTGCAGAAGACATAGAAGAGCAGTTTCCGAGAGGACCCAGCACCCTTCGATTAAAACGGAAAAAAGCAATGTTGGTTTTGCAGATCCAGAATCAAACCACTCTTAGAGAAGAAATCCACTCCTAGGATGTTAGGTATACTGAGGCCCTTGCCAAACAGAAAGCTCCACACCCATGAAAAACCTTGGATCTTGAACTTAAAGAAACTTTCGAATGGATGGGCATAGCTGCAGTCCAGCAAATAATAGACGACTCCTCAATGTGTCCAACAAGATCAAGATCAGAAAAATGTTGATAAAGTGGAGAAGATGAAACAACGGGCCGAGCCAAAATCAAAAAGTGCTCGGTACTCTGTGTCTCCCACAAGGATATTGAGAAGGACACACTTTTGGATTCTTCTTCCATGATGTGAAGTTCAAATATGTCTTCAATTATCTTTAGAACATTCTAGTTCACAGTGAGACGTTCCAAGAACACCTTGAACGTCTGGAGGAAATTCTGAAGTGCCTGGGTAGCACTGGCCTTACCGTGAACCTCGACAAAGTCATTTTCGCTAAGCCTGAAATCTCTTTCTTGGATCATCTGGTTTCTTCTCAGGGCGTCTGCATTGATCCTGCTAGGACTCAGAGTATCCGGGACTTTTCTCCTTCCCGGGATGCCAAAGGTGTGGCCCGTTTTGTGGGTATGGTCAATTTCTATCGTCGTTTCGTCCCCAATGTGGCCGAGCTTGCTGCCCCTTTGATTGAGTTGAAGAAGAAAGATACTACGTTTATTTAGGGGCAAGCTCAGCAGACGTCCTTTGATACTTTGAAGGAGGCCATTATGCAGCCTCCAGTTCTGCGTATAACGGATTTTACAGCGAAGTTCATCTTGCAGACTGATGCCTCCTCCTTTGCTATTGCTTCTGTTTTGTCCCAGGAGTTTGTTGGTGTTCGGTAGCCTATTGCTTTTGCCTCTCGTACCTTGATTCCCCGCAGGTTCCTAGAACATATCGAGTTTCTGTTAGAGACTGACAACCGGCTATTCGCTCATCCTTGACAGTTTGGGAAAATTGGTCGCTGGATAGTTAAGATCTCAGCCTTTAATGCCAAATTCAGCACGTACGCGTGGCACGCAGAATCACATAGCGGATGCTCTATGTATCATGAACCCAGCGACCCTTCTCCTGAAGTAGCCAGCTGCTTGACTTTTCTTTAGCTTTCGACATTCTGCTTCACCATCAACAGCAAGATCCTGAGATGTCTGTTTTCTTGTGTGAGCTTCAAGAGGGAGGAGCCCACCTTCCCTACTTTCTGTACAAATGGGTTCTTTGTTGTCGGCTCACCGTGATGGGGGCCCAAGGTTGTGCTGCCGAACGTTCGGTCCCGATGGTCTTTAACTGTCTCACATCTCTCCTGTGAGTGGCCACTTAGGGATTTATAAGACCATCACTAAGATTCGACAGGAGTTCATCTGGAAGGGCACGGACCGGGATATTGCTGAGAGGGTACGGACTTGTGACGTTTGCTCTCTTAGCAAGCCCAGTCATAATGCAAAGTTGGGTTTGTTGTCATCTGAAGTGGCGAAGCGTCGCTTTGAGAAACTCTTCACCGACTACGTGGGTCCTTTCCCACGTAGCAAGTCAGGTAACACTCACCTACCTGTTTGCATTTATGCTTTCTCAAAGTTTTGTTGGCTTTTTCCACTTCGTAGTGCTACGGCTCAGCACACTATCCGTGCACTCAAGTTCCAACTTTTTCAGCGCTTTGGTGTATCCGCCACTATCATATCTGATAATGGGTCTCAGTTTACCTCCAAGGAGTTCCGGTGGTTCTGTTTTGGGCACGGCATCCAGCATGTGACTACTTCAACTTACTATCCATAGCCTTCTCATGCAGAGCGCTTCAACCCCAATCTCAGATCCGCTCTCATTGCTTTCCATTCCACCAAGCAGAACATCTGAGATGAAAGCATTTCTTGGCTCCAGCTGGCTTTCAACTCGGCTAAACATGAGAGTCACAGTGCTGTGCCCTTTGAGCTTCTCCATGGGTTCGCTCAGAACAACCCTTTGTCCAATTTGTGAAGTCTTAGTGATATTCTGCCAGCGTCTGGTACCTCTGATGTTCTGGCGACATGGGAGGCTACCAGACGCAACCTTGTTCTTTCTAGGGAGCGTGTTAGTCGGAGATACAGTCGAGGTCGTAGGCTTGGTCCTTTCCAGGTGGGGGATTTGGTCTATTGTCAAGCCCATCCGGTCAGTTCGGCCGTGGAGAAGAGTTGCTAAGTCATTTCCAGAGGTTTCTTTCACATGTTACTGCTTTGCTACACAGTCTGGCAGGGTTTTCCGGAAGGCTCGTGTCTTACATCTCAAACCTTATCGGGGAGTGGTTCCAGCTGCTTGGAATGATATAGCACAGGGGCTGTCGGGAGGCAGAGGGACTGATCACCTCTTTGTTTCCCGTAACTGCTACTGGTTTTCTTCTTTTCTTAGCTTAGCCAAGTTACTCTCCAAGGGATTCTCTTGTTGTTCCTTTGTTCAATTCCAAGCAAGGTTTTGGTCTTCTGTGGTGCTGCAAGGGGGTTGCCTGTGGTTGGGACTTTCTCCCTTTTTGGAGGGGGAGGTTGTGCAGTTTGCACATTACGATCGCCTACCGGTCTACCTCAGATAGTTCAGTGTTTCGTTACAGACTCTCTGTGTTTCGTTACTTCTGTCTTTGTTTTCGTGATTTCATTTCTGTGTTCGTTTTGTCTTGTCGCCACTGCCAGTTCTTGTAGTCAATGATTTTTTACACTCATGTCTGGATAAAGTTCTTTTAGGCCCTGGCGTCTGAGTGTGATGGACGGGCATCAGCATGACTTCTGTTTCCTGGAGGCACAGTGCGGACTTACGGGCTTGGACTAGCCTCTACTCTGCGTCCCAGAGGGACAGCCACCTCTTCATATTTTCCGCCTGTCCATCCAATGGCCTCCAGAATGAAGACATCGTCATGTAGCTGATAACCCCCCCCCCCAGTTTATTATCCCCTTTTTGCCTCCAGCTTTGAACAATTTCAACAAAGTGTCATCTGTTGAACTTTATTTACTAGTGTTGGCCAGAGATGTTTACCTTTTAGTGAGAAATATATTTAGATTTTGTTTTGTTAGTTTATATATATATTTTTTGGCTTTCTTGGTAATAATCTTTTAAAGAACGGGGTTCTCGGGTATTTGTGCTCTTTTAGTTCCCATTAGGAGCCGCCCTGTAGCCAGCAGGATCTGTGTAATCAGTAACTTTAACATTCTTTTCTTATTTTTTGAAATTCTTCCAAATTGGCAAACCTCCGTTTTAAGGCCCGAGGTCCCGTATTGTCAGCTGCTTATGTATATTTAAATTTATCTTTATATTATTTGTAGTTATTGTTAAGTACTGTTTTCTTATTGATGTTTTTCTCTTGTTTATTTGTTGTTGTTTTTGATATTTAATTTATTATTGTTATATTTTTGCAGAGCTCTATATTCATTATTTTACTAAAGAAATGTTTGTGATTGGGCCTACTTCATACTAATCTATGTTTATATTAAAACATATTTTTCACTATTGATATTTGCCAATCTTATTTACTTTTGTCATTTTTTTTAACTTTATTTCTCTCGAGGCCATTTGTTAATATATATTTTCAATTATTTATAGAAATTTTTATAACTTTTCACAAACGGTCAACAGCCCGCTTGTCTGTACATATTCAAAAGTGTTTTTTAATTGTTATATATCAAACAATATTTTTGCCATTCAACTTGTGTTTTTGTTCTGTGTCCTACTGAGTCCCATGCCTTCGTACCCACCCTCGATGGGTCCAGTTTTGATTTTACGAGGGTGGGTCGCATAAGGCTGAATGACATCTGAAATAATTATTACAAAGGAGCCCAGTAGGAAAGCAGCCCCAATAAAGACCACGGCAGAGATGGTGTGGTCAAGTAAAGAAAGACAGTTGAAGCCACAGAATATGAGACAGAAGATTTTTCCAAATGAAGGGGTTGGTGTGGCCAAATATTACTTAAGATAAATATGGCTCTGGGAGTAAAGAGTAAGTACTTTGCCTTACGAGCACAATTTGCATATAAAACTGTTGTTTAAGCATGTTTTTTGACGAGATACACAGTTCATTTAGTCGCTGGAATAGTTAATATTTTCAATAGAAAATTAAAACAGAACGAATAAAAAAATAAAATAAATTTAAAACTAACATAACTTTTGTGACCCAGATATGGCATAGCCAAACAAGAAATCATCAAATGCACTAAATGCCTCTCAATGTGATACGAGATAAGACAAAAGTACACTAGCACACTCCTGCAAGTACAAAATATATAATATAGGAAAATTTAACCTCTCGGACCAAAACTGACTACAGGATAGTAGAAAGGGGTTGAAAATGGACAGTAGAAAAGTTAATGACATGTAAATTATTTATTTATTAAAAAAAACAAAAAAGTACATTTTATAAATAACAAGATTTGAAAGATATTTATAATCTTTTCATAACAAAATTACAAAAGCATAACGTTATAACAATTTAACTCAACACTCCCTATACAACACAAGCTTGCTTAAGTGTCAGAGCTATTGGTTCTGGCAATTCTGATGCCGCTGTGGCACATTCTGATGGGAAGTCATTATGACAACTTTTTAAAAGATCCAAGATCAAGCTTTGATTTTCTGTAACAAATAAACATTGCTATATAAATAAATACATAAAATATAACATTAAATAAGTATGATTATATTTTAATGTTTAAACTTACTAGCCTAATTCTATTGTTTTAAACAAACGAGGCAGTTGAACATCTTTCATCAATATAATAATCCTAACTCCTTAAATATTAAAGCCATTTTTGCTATTTTTGAAAATACATATTTTTCTGTTTCCTATTTCCTCATTCCAGTCAAAAGTATTGAGTAAGTTCTGTTGGAGGGACTGTCAAGAACCATGTTACTGGTCTATTTCTCTGTTAACATTTTACATTCTACATCTGACTTAACTAGTGTATAGAATATTTTCCTCTTTAACACGTTCGCTGCGGTAATTTCACGGAAGGATCTGAACCAATATGAACCTTGAATGCCAACCCCACTCCCCACCCATCCTCACTTACATAGATGTGTAGTTTTCTTCAGCTATTCCGTTTGTTTTGCAATTCGTTTAGTTTTATTACTTTTATTTAAATTAAACTTTTAAATCATATTCTTTCCCTCACCTTTCATGTATTGCATAAAACTATTAAATTATTAAACTTTTTTAGTATTTTCTAAAAAAAAAAAAAATTACGTCACTATCCCAAGCTACATACTAAAATGCCATCGTGCAGCTCTTGGCAACTTAGGTCTGCACATGGGCAGGCCTTTTTCCAATGGCTAATATGTTAACTAGGAAAATATGTTGTTATTTTGTTTCATATATTTTATATTCTACCAATGTTACGTATATTTTATATCGCAAATAAGTATTAATAAAATTGTACATATTTCTTTATGTTCTGTTCTAGGAAATAAATCAAACTTTCATTTCAGTGTGAGGATAGCATTAAGACCCAATCGGATTGCATTAAGTTTCAATTAATTCATTCATAATAACAAAATTAAACATCTACAGTACTTTGGTCCAAATAAATATATCACCTACAGGCCCATTCAAATTAATCACTGGCCCTTAACTGTTAATAAGTTATGTCAACAGCCTTTAGGCATATTATTAAAAAAATAAAGGTTTTTATTTCCTACACTTAAGTGGTCACTTTAATAATTCAGAGTTCTTATAGTAGGGATATTCTGCAATACACAGTACGTTAATATTTAGTTAAAAGAGTAAACAAACAAATCATTAATTAATTATTGTTTGCTCTATATTTTGTACTATAATTCGTGGAATATAACTTTTTTTAGTAAACAAACAGTCTTTCTCGATTACCTAAATTAATATCAATACTACTGTAGGTTTGTGGGAGGGTGGGTGGTTCAATACTAGTGTATGTGTGTAGGAGGGCGGGTGGATAAATACTACTGTATGTGTATGAGAGGGCGGGTGGGTTCATTACTACTGTACGTGTATGGGTGGGCGGGTTGGTCAATACTACTGTGCGTATATGGGAGGGCGGGTGGGTCAATATTATTGTACGTGTATAGGAGGGCGGGTAGGTATTAATAGAGGAAATATATTTTGATGAGTATTAAAAAATTGGATTCATATTTTTCAAAAACTTATGATAAATTTAATTTTTGGACAGAAATTAAAACATCAAAGTTCTTCATTCTTACGTTCATTTACAAAAACTTCAAATATGTGAAAACCATTTATTTTCCAAATACATCTGTTATCAATCTGAAATATTTTCTATCCAACTTCCTTTAAGATGGTGCAGCCTAAAATTTTCAGAATCTTATCACTTATTTTTGTACTCAGAGGCTACTGAATATGTAATTTTCACCAACCTTGGGGTGAGTTCATCTTGGAAACGGTTTGGGTTTACAGACCCAAATTTTAAAATTAAATATATCAAATAAATATAACCAACATAATATCTTTTATTTAACTTAAAAAAATGATTTACTTTGAAACTCAATCTGTTTATTATACTTGTTAAAAATTAATGTATAGTTTGCCAGAAAGAAAATTATGTCATTATGTTTGGTCGAATTTACACTATATTTTGCAAAATTCAATTTCTAATTATATTGATTTGTTTAGACATTGAATTCACCCCAAACGTTTAATACAATTTACAGCAGTGAGCCTTCTTTATTCTAATACTGCGTGCACACGCACGGTACCCCAGCCAAGAAGTCCATCCACCACAAGATTCCACAGACTCGATGACAGCACCCCTGTGGACAAAATTTTAGTGTTTTTACCTCTTTGACAGCCCAACACTGGGATGCCTGCACTCTTCTGCTGCTGAGCATATTACTAACCCATCTAACAATGGTATTCTTGGCTCACCTTTCTACCAGCTTTTACACTATCGATTGTGTACTTGTGTTGTCAAAAAAAAAAAAAAAAAAAAAAAAAAACTCCTTCAATATCATGGAAAGCCGCCAAAGCTACTTCTTTGTTGAAGATAGCATTTTCAATCCTGCTGACCAATGCATGCAAGGCTGTTTCACGGGATTTGCCAGTTTGGTAGGCATGTTGGTTTGGGTGTAGAGACCTCCTAGGACCACATCCTTTAGATGCCTATCTACCATTTCTCCATGATTTTCAAGAGAAAGGGTGTCAGGCTTATAGGTCTATAAGCCTTTGGCTCCGCATACGATAACCTATCAGGCTTCGATATCAAAACCACCCCTGCGGTTCTCCACGCAGTTGGTATGATCCCACTAGCTAAGCTTAGCCTAAAAAGAGTCATCATATAGAGGATCAGCTGGTCCTCAACTTCGTGTAATAGTGTTCTATTTTGTTGTCGCTGATAACATGCATCCACGTGTATTATGCAGCTGGTGGCCAAATACACCAACAATACTTAGGTCAATTTAGTACTAATGTACTCGAGATTAGTATTTTATTTAATGTCCTTAGTGTTATTATTTAGCCTATTTAAAAATGTATAATTTGTTTATATCTAACAGATAATGTTTAACCAATAATACAATAGATTTGAATATTAGATTTGTGAATAGTTTTATCTTTTTTTATGATGCCCACAAGTGCATTATTCATAAGCATACAAAGCGTTCTAAAAGTATCAGAGATTCCATTCAGAAGAAAAATTTGTTGGAAGTACATTATGCCAAATATGTACAGTGTATTACACCAAGCCTTAGGTAGTTATTTTTAGCTTATTTTAAAGATTTTCTTTATCTCATTGCGTTCTTGTAAATAATACATGCAATCTTAGTTAATATGCTTTAAATTAAACCATGTTGTTGTGTTCCTCTTTCATATACTTTATTTTATTTTGAGACTATCCTTTTTAGTCATGTGACTCACTTTTACCTCAAATAAATGAACATGTATTACAGGTGTCTTTTTCTTAGTATCCATAAGTATTTAAAGTATTAAAATGATATCCTGAAGATGATTTAAGCCATTTTGGGTGAGTAATATACAACAATGTGTAATTCTTAGGATTCTCTAGGTAATTTTGTTTTTTTCAAATCTAATGATAAAAATACATACCGTACATTTATATTTACTGATTCTACATTACTGTTATGTAATTCCCAAAGGTCAGATGCAATTGGATTGAATGAATGAATTTTATTCCAAATAAATTATATCAGCTACAATATGAAAAAAAAAAAAAAAAAAAACAAAACAAAAAAAACAAAAAAAAGCATGATTGTTAAGTTTAACAAACAAGTAAAAAACCCCCAAAAAACTGATAAATATTAAATAATTATGGTCCAAGGAATCAGCAGACATAGGTACGTGCCTGTGCATCTGCTGAGTTGCAGTTAAAAAGAAATCTGTATACCCTTTAATAGATATGAATGTTTATGTATTTTATACTGCATCCGTAGCCTATTGTATGCTTAATAAACCACACAAAATAAATGTGGTCATAATAATTTGTTTCATATTCATAATTACTTTATTAATCTTTATTTTTCTCAATGCTGCTAAGCTTTTTATGACAAAATATTTATCTTAAAATAAATAAATTAATGTTTACCAAGCTAAAATAACACATGTCACCCGTCGACCAGTTTCAAACTCTTATAGCGTTATGAAATAAAAAGTATACAGTAACCAGTTCATAATTATTTTTTTCATACATTTTATTTGATTATGTAATAATAATAATCCTACACATTATAAAAGCACACAGACAAAATACAAAGACAAAAAGATCTTTATTGACATGAACATAGGGTACAGTCATGGCGTCAAAAGTTTTTAAACTTGAGTTGCGTGGTCATCAATGAGAAGGTCTTCCTATCTGCAGGCATTCTTCAACAGAGTAGAACTCCTTGACCAACAGCCAGTCAAGAAGAGCTTCTTTAAAGTTCCTGTTGCTTTTTTGTTCTTTCAGCGTTGGTGGAAGGATGTTGAAGAGTCTAGCCCCGATGTAGGACGGTTTTTTTTCATAGGCCGTCAGGTGATGTGCTGGGAGTCTGTAGTTAGCTCTGTTTCTAGTGTTATAAGGATCTATATCCAAGAATTTGACGAGTCCTTTGTTAACTGCATAGGTTATTACCTCACCGATGTACAGGTTGGCAACTGTCTGCAGTTTCAGTCTCTTAAACACCCCTCTGCAAGAGTCTCGAAAACCCAATTCACCCATTATTCTTATTGCCTTTTTTTGAAGGAGCAGTACCCTGTGTAAATTTCGCAGAGATGAGAACCCCCATACAGTTAGCCCATAGCGCTGAAGAATATTTATCCTGTTTTCAGTAGAAAGTGTGCAAATTTCCGTTCTGGGTTGTCGCGTAAGGACAGCGGGATGAACAGAACAAAGTCTCAATTACGCAACAATTGACCGGGCAGGTTGACAAGAGTTCAGATTTGAAGAAAGGGGCAGTAGGGGTAAGGTGTGGAGAGAGAATGCAGAGTGGTAGCCTTGAAGTATGCACGCACACTCACAAGCCTCCGTCTGCTCCAGTTAAAGCGACAGTGCTACGATCTATCAGAATTTAGCTGTCCTTAATGCCGGCCGCACCACACTAAACAATCCATAAGTGAGTTAGGTGACTCATGTGAAACAGCTCTAAGCAGAATACGTAGATTAGAGACTACTTTGACTAATAAGAGACGTGAAAGCTATCTAGCATTTATGAAAGAGTACATTGAATTAGGATATATGAAACCCACAACAACGGCAGAGTTATCAGTTTACCCACTGAACAACAACAGCTACTATTTGCCACATTATGATCGTTAAATGATCATCTTTATACTGGTTCTAAGTTTCAAGTAGATTTTATGAATTTTCTTATCAGATTTCGTGTTCATAAAATTCTATTCAAAGCAGACATTGAGAAGAATGAATGAAGAATCTTCATTAATACGGTGTCAGGAAGGAGAGGAGTGGTAGATTTTGAAAAAAAGTAGTGCATTAGGAAATAAAACTGTACCGGTTTAATGCGTTACAGGGTTTTAATATATTTGGGAACATTTTGAAAATGCAAAACACCTGAAACATCTGATACAGTACAATCTCAAGACAGGTTACAGATAAAAGACAGGGAGAATCTTCAGGAAATTATTCTTATATGTGATGTAAGCTTTATATTACACTTTGTATAAATAGTTAGGTTAGTCTGAGCTTTTAGTTTAAACAATCAGTGGCAAATAATGTTTTAGTGGTATGGAAAATCAGTGTCTGTAGCAATCAATGGTTGTTGTTCTATTTTCACCTGCATATACAATTATGGAAGCTATTTCTATTCTCCACTCATGAAACTAGTCATCCCACGCTGAATTTGATACCTCCCATCTTGCACAGGCTAAAGCTTATTAGGATGTCCCTTCTTATTACAAAATATTCACAATTACTCTTATTTTTATTCGTTTTTAGGTTTAGAAAACAACAACAATGAAAAGGAGAGAAATTTCATTCTCATTCCTAAAGGTGAAAACATAGTGGAGCGGCGAGTCTAGAGTCAAACTGCGCGTTTTTCAATCTTACATGTATTTAAGTTGACCCGCACATGGTGAAGAATCAAGCAGCGCGTCGAGCATCAACATGAATCTTGACTCGCCACACGGGAATTCACCAACGCTTCTTTAAAGCATTTCTCCTCAAGTTGACTTGTGGCTTTGTTCCCAACAGGCCCTCTTAATTAAACTCTTTATTTATTTAGTGATGTTATATGCTTGTTCACGGGAGAGAAAGGATTAATTCTCCCCCCGATGAGTCCACCAATCAATAGTTCATATTTGCCTTCTGGAAGTGTTGGTGGCACAAGAACATCAACACCCAATGAAGGAGATGTTGGAAATATTCTACTTTGACAAGTGGAAGCCAACCCTTTTCTTACACTTTAATTAGCTCAATCACTGAATCGAACTGAGTTCCAAACAGTAATGTAAAACCTATCGTTCTTATAACTATGGTGAAGATCTTTGAAATAACTTGTTTCTTATAAACAAGTGAATAGCACCACTCCTGGTATGAAACATATGTGACATTATAAGATCATTATTTTCAAATAAATTCTCATCTTCACTGTCAGAAGATGTTTTATTGCCTGAGGACGCTTTGCTCCACCCGAGTTCCACTTATGACTTGCAGCTCCACTATGTGCACCTGACTCTTCGCTAAACTCGTAGCTCTACTAGCTAGCATCTTGACTCGCTGTTTGACTCTAGAATTGCCGCTCCACTATGTTTTCACGCTAAGTAAACAACTACTGATTCTTACCTGTTTCAATTTGGTTTTCATGTAAAGCTAAAGCACAAGCTTTAATGACAGGTTTGAGGTTTTGCAAAAGGGGTTGAGAGCCCATTTGATACAGTTGAGTCAGGCACTTAAACACCCATTTGTTTTCTTCAAAATCCTCCCTCAGAGGAAGATAGTTGACAAACACAGGCACAACCTGAGAAATCAATATGATCGGCCAATATTATTTATATTATAATATTAAATTTATTCTTTGTTTAGTATGAAAGAAATCTAAAAAATAATTAAACTATTTTTTTTAATCTGTATGGTAAGAGTGATAAAAAGTAATGTTCCAGAAAATTCTGGGAATTGTGGTGAACTTTTGTGTCGGTGTAGCAGCAATATTGTAGAATTTATAACCTCGTGCTTTGATTGATTTGGCAACCTGGCACCAACCAGTTTAGAAAAACTATTTACAAGCAAGATTAAACAGTTTTTTTTTTTATCAAAACAAAAAAAATACATTTTACATTTATTGAGTTATATATGTAAAGCTAATTCAATGATTCTCGTCAGCGACAACCATTAATTGACTCGACAAGAATCTGACAGATGAACAATAAAGCCTTTTTCACCAGATCTTGCACTGAGTGACTTAAAATTTTCTATGGCTAAAACATGTTGGGGGACGCTTTGCAGATGAAGATAACTTGAACATGAAGTTTAAAGATCAAGACAGAATATTAAGAAGAAGTTGAAACAGTTTTGAGATAGAATGATATGATGTTGATTGAGAAATTTTTAGCCAAGGTATAATAATTATAATGAATATCATTGTTATTATGTAGGTAACAGTTTCTAAATGTACATGTTAAAATATAAATACAAAATATTGTAATACTTTTCTTAAATAAAAAAGTGAACTTACTTTTGCGACATACCTTGCACATACAAATGCAGTAATAAATTTTAAAGCTTTTCTATACATTATACATTACACAAGTAAACTTAATTATATTATTAAATTACTCCTAGACATTATTATAAAAATAAAAAAGAATATTACAGTAAATCACAATGAAATTAGGGCAAAAATGCATTGATTATTTTACTAAACAGTATTATGACAATGATGACCTTCTAATTAAGTAACTTCTAAATGTTAAGATTACCTGATCCAGAGGTACAGCTGACACATTGGTGATTATGAGCCGAGACAGGGCACCACAGATGTTGTCTAAAGCCCCTGAATTTGTTTCATTTACAACAGCTGTTGAAAGTGTTTGAAGGATTTGATTGTAAAATCTTTGGTCAATTGAGGAATAATATATGTTAAATTATTATAAAAAGTATAGTATATTGGAGAGACAGGACATCAGCAAAACTTTAAAAGACAAGTTTACTAACACTAGAGTAGTAGTAACTTCTCTGGTATTAGTGAACTTGTCTTTTAAGGTAAGTTTGCTGATGTCCTATCTCTCCAATATACTAATTCCTGGCCTAGTGCCCTATAACCTAACCTAAAATTATAAAAAGTATATTAATTTCATTTCCTTAATCATACATGCAACTGACGATATTTGTGCAGATATTTATGAGGGGATAAGAACTGACATCATATACCATACATTAAAATTTAAACCATATATACTCCTTAAATTACAAAAAATACCACTAACAATTGCTATAAAAGTTACCATGTGGAAATTAAAAGAGCTTATTAGGGATCCTTAAATGTAATCTGAAGTAAAATAATGTGTAATTGGGAAGAGTTGATGATACCAAGGGGTTGAAACTCCTTCATGACAACTTGTACTTGCAGCTGATATTCTGAATAAGTTTTAAACGCGATCAAATTATGTGGCATTTTATTTTATAATTATTATAAGTCCTATTTGAAAATTTGTTTCTCTAGCTCTTTATATTTTGATGTGAGCACAAAACAAATGGATCAATACAACATTTAAACATTTTGTTTTATAAACTTTATGCATACGAAATAATGTATGATGCATAAATTATTTCTTTATTGAAACAGGACAACCAAATTCAATAGATACATTTACACATTACATTCTCTAAATATAATATATTAAAACGAATAGCACTGTCAGTGATCAATCTAATAAAATAAATATTAAAAACTTATGATTTAAAGTTCTAATTGTTATATACCAGATATGTTTTAAAAATAAGTACAGTTTTGGAATTTTGCCGGTTTAGCACTGCAGTGTAAGCAATATACCTAATAGGTATATTTTCTTTTGTTTTTATTTTATTAGATTTTAAGCCTTTAGAATAAAGAAAACTCATAAAAGCGTGTACTTCACAGTCAGTGGAATTTACAACCAAATGAAACATTTTAAACACTCTTCAACAATATTAAATACTGTCAAAATAATTTGCAGCATTAGTTGTGGTTTTCAAACAAATAATGGAAAACAGCCTGTATTAACATACACCATTAACCAGTCAACACTTTAATCTGGTTGGGAGTGCCATCAAGTCAACGCTTTAAGCTGGTTGGGAATGCCATCGAGTCAACGCTTTAAGCTGATTGGGAATGCCATCGAGTCAACGCTTTAAGCTGGTTGGGAACGCCATCGAGTCAACGCTTTAATCTGTTTGAGAATGCCATCAAGTCAACGCTTTAATCTGGTTGGAAGTGCCATCAAGTCAACGCTTTAATCTGGTTGGGAATACCATTAAGTCAACGCTTTAAGCTGGTTGGGAACACCATCGAGTCAACGCTTTAATCTGGTTGGAAGTGCCATCAAGTCAACGCTTTAATCTAGTTGGGAGTGCCATCAAGTCAACGCTTTAATCTGTTTGAGAATGCCATCAAGTCAACGCTTTAATCTGGTTGGAAGTGCCATCAAGTCAACGCTTTAATTTGGTTGGGAATACCATTAAGTCAACGCTTTAAGCTGGTTGGGAACGCCATCGAGTCAACGCTTTAATCTGGTTGGAAGTGCCATCGAGTCAACGCTTTAATCTGGTTGGAAGTGCCATCAAGTCAACGCTTTAATCTGGTTGGGAATGCCATCACGTCAACGCTTTAATCTGTTTGAGAATGCCATCAAGTCAACGCTTTAAGCTGGTTGGGAATGCCATCGAGTCAACGCTTTAAGCTGGTTGGGAATGCCATCGAGTCAACGCTTTAAGCTGGTTGGGAACGCCATCGAGTCAACGCCCTTTTATCTAGTTCGGAGTACCATTAAGTCAACGCTTTAAGATTATAAAAAAAATAAATAATATATCAATAGAGTACTCTATTAACTCACAGTTAGTAAAAAGCTTGACTACAATAGCCTTAAGCTTTAGGAAGGCCAACAGGAAACCAATGACCTTCCAAAGTTTGCAGATTTAACCCAATTCCTAGAAAGTAGTTGTAATGTTCTAGAAGCCATTAGCATGAACAAACCACCTTCAACCAATAGCAAGCCTAGCTTTATCCTACACAATCATTCTAAAGCACAACACCAGATCAAAAAAAAACCTTCACTTCAGCTGTAGTTAGAAGCACTCCATCTTGTAATATAGATATTATAATTATAGGCATAGGCAAAAACAATAACAGGATCCATCACTGTCCACAATTCAATAAATTACCAGTTAATGAACGACTTCAAACTATCAGAAAACTAAGATTGTGTTTAAACTGTTCCTCAAAAGGCCACTTTGTCAAAGATTGTACTGCAAGCAATTGCAAAATTTGTAACAACAAAAACAATTCTCTTCTTCATTTCGAAAACTCCGACCACCTGAACCTGAATTTTCAACTACCACATTAGCAGCCACAACACACAACCAAGTTTTATTATCAACAACCCTAGTTAATGTAGATGACATCCACGACAAAACACATCAATTTAGAGTATTGTTGAACTCAGGAACACAGTTAAACTTTATAAAACATACAATGGCCAATCAACTGAAACTAAAAATAATAGTATCTAACACTCCAATTATTGGAATTGGCCAATGCTAGTCTAATCTATTCCAGGTTCAATTAATTCCAAGCTACTATAAAATGTTTGGTTTTGCCTAGCATAACACATAAATTACCGTCACTCCCAGTTGATATAAAAGGTTGGAAAAAGCCAAGCTACATCACTTTGGCTGATCCATCTTTCTATAAACCAGGTGAAATTGACATACTAGTTGGCGCAGAGCAATTTTTCAAAATTCTTTCGGTAGGCCAGTTCAAATCTCAAAAATCAGGCCCTATACTACAAAAACTAATCTAGGTTAGATAGCTTCAGGAACAGCATTGGCAACACACAATCAAGCCAAATACTCTTTGTTATCAACCGATAGCATACTAAACACCCAGCTAAAGAGATTCTTGGAACTTGAAGACTGCTCATCTCCAGGAAAGAACATCAAGACACAGGATGATCCTCGTGAGCAGCACTATGTCGAACACACCACCCGGGACCTGGACACTGGGAGGTATTGTGTGCACCTACCTCTCAAACCCAACATCAAGGACCTTAGGGAGTCATTCAAAGTTGCAGTGGGCCGCTTTCTCCAATTGGAAAGGAAACTGCATCATGATGATGAACTATATATTATTCATATATCTCTCATATGAATAACTATATATACTCATATTCAGCATTCATGAGGAAGTACGAGAAGCTGGGACAAATGGAAAAAGTTAAAGCAACAGAAGCCACAATACGTCCGTCATATTTCATCCCTCCCCTAGGCGTACTCCGAGAAGACAGTTCTCTTGAAAATAGATCAACAGCTTCAATTTCTGCAAGACTACTACTCTAGACTTCAATCAAAAGAATACATCAAGCAAAATAGCAAAATACTTCCATTACAACCTTTCATGTACGACTCAGGACTGCTAAGAGTTGGTGGAAGACTCAAGAATTCACCTATCTCAATAGACCAGAAACATCCCACCTTCGTATCATTCAATTCTCACTTAACTTGTCTCGATCATCTTCCAATCAACAGACTGTCTCACTGGCAAAGATCACAACAGCTAACTCAACATTTCTGGGCCAGGTAGTCTAAAGAATACCTGTCTTCAATGCAGCAACGTCCCAAGTGGAGAAAGGATGAGACCAACAACCATGTTGGACAACTAGTAGTCGTCAAGGACAACATGCCACCTCTGAGATGGATCACAGCACAGGTCACTGCAGTACATTCTGGAGCAGATGGCAGAGTACGAGTAGCAACCGTCATGACTTCATCTGGAACCTACAAGAGAGGGACCGACAGATTCTGCATATTACCAATAAGCGACTCTTCAGCTGATTGGCAGTAATGTGAGTGCAGTGTACAAATGGTCAGTCGTGTGCAGTGCTGCCATAAAGAAAAAATTATGTAATGTATTCAAATATAGTTAAATAGTTATTCAAATATAGTTTCCACCCATCGGGAACCGAGCCTCAGGTATTGGACGGGTCGCAGGTGGCGGATGGCGGACGCTCCATCAGATATGGTGGACAGCTGTGAATAAGGGGTAACCCGAATAAGCAGTCCCGGACCGAGGCGGCAGCATCACGAGGGTGTGGCGGGGGTGGCCTTTGGCAGGGCCACACTCATTAAGACCCTCAAACCTGATGACGTTGCTGTGTCATGGCGAGTAAGTGCCGCCATTAAATAAGCACTGCCCGTACTGCCTTGTACGTTAGGGTTTGGATACCTAAAGGCTAGGAGAAGGTAACTCTGATATAACACCGAGGTCAGGTTCGGATCTTACAGCTATACTGGAAGCCGCTAACCTAGGAGAAGGCGACTCCGAAAACAAACCCCTGGCCCTCCAGGTTGGAGGTTGGGCGTTGGGCTGACAACCCACCCTGGAAAAACAATAGGTTACGTATCACCAACAATATGCCTCGGATAGAATGGATTTACGGAATACGAAAAGGACTCCCCAAAGGACAATGAGAATTGGAATATGGAATGTAAGAACACTGGTGGTCCCTGGAGCAAGCGAAATTCTCTCTAAAGAGTTAAACAAGTATAAAATGGACCTAGTAGCACTACAAGAAACTAGATGGCCACTAGCAGGGAAAATCAACACCAAAGATTATGTGATCTACTACAGTGGATGTGAAGAAACCCGATATTACGGAGGTGTGGGTTTCGCAGTAAATAAAAAGATAGCAAGCTCTGTGATATGCTTTCAGGCTGTGAACGAACGTATGTGCAATATTAGAATCAAGGGTAAATTTAAGAACTTATCTGTGATAACTTTTTATGCCTCAACTGAAGATGCAGAGGAAGAAGAAAAGAACTACTTCTATGACATGCTGGAAAATGAGGTGAACAAGTTACCAAACTATGATCTCAAGATGGCACTGGGGGATGTGAATGCTAAGATAGGTAAGGAGGTTGTGAGGCAAGATGTAGCAGGAAAAGAGAGCCTCCATGCAACATCAAACAACAATGGAGAGAGACATTGTAGTTTTGCAGAAGCAAATAATCTCAGGATTATGAGTACCTTCTTACAGAGAAAAAATATACATAAGGAAACATGGATATCCCCAGACGGAAGGACAAGAAACCAAATCGATCATGTCCTAGTAGACATCCGAAATAAAAGCAGTATCACTAATATTAGAAGTGTCAGAGAAGCTGATTGTGGGTCTGATCACCATCTTGTGCTGGTGAAAATAATGCAAAGAATATCGTTAGAAGCGAAAACAAAGAGCATTAAGATGGATGTACTAGCAGTCGAAAAGCTTGGAGATAAAGAAGTAAACAAAGACTTTCAAATATCTCTAACAAATCCATTTCAAGCACTAAATGATATGAACAACCGAAATGAAGAAACACAAGACTTGGACAAATATTGGGAAGACTTTAAGAAATCTACAATGGACTCAGCAACAGAAGTTTGTGGAAAAAGAAAGAAACCAAAAAAGAACCCATGATTTGACGAAGAATGTGAGCAAATGATCGAGGACAGAAATAATAAGAAAAAGGAATGAACAAGAAACAACTCTATAACGAACCGAGCCGATTATTATGAGGCAAATAAAAGAGCTACAAGGTGTTTGAGAAGAAAGAAGAGAGAATATATAAAATCACTACTAGAGAAAGCCGAAAATGACCAAAGAGCAAATAATTCAAAAGGATTTTAAAAAGGAATAAAGCATTTTAGAAAAGGATACACCCCAAACACTTTTGGAATAAAGAATAAGGAGGACCAGATAATAACACAGAAGAGTAAAGTAATTGAAAGGTGGAAAGAGTACTTCCAAGACCTTCTAAACTGCGAACAGGATACTCTCAATGAGGAGGAAGAAGAAACTTACCAGAATGTAGAACCATGGGTAGAAGAGCCCACAATAGCAGAAGTGGAAAAGGCGATTAAAGAACTAAAAAACAACAAAGCACCAGGAGACGATGGTTTACCATCTGAATTACTGAAAAAGGGAGGACAAGTAATATGTGAAAAGCTCCATGGACTAATTAAAAAAATATGGAGGGAAGAAAGACTACTTAACGACTGGAAGGAAGCGACAATACTACCCAATTACAAGAAAGGCGACAAAGAGCAGTGTGAAAACTAAAGAGGCATATCACTGCTAAGTACTGCTTATAAAGCTCTGTCAAAAATAATTCAGCGCCGATTAGAAGAATTCACTGACACAATAATAGGGGACCACCAAGCGGGCTTTATAAAGGGACGTTCAACCTCGGATCAAATCTTCATCTTGAAATCAGTCATTGGCAAGTATTGGGAGTTCGATCGTGAATTCCATGGACTGTTTATCGATTTCTCGAAAGCATATGATAGCCTCAATAGGAAGAAAATATGGAAAAAGATGGAAAAGTTTGGTATACCAAAAAAACTTATTAATCTAGCTAAGATGACAGTCGAAGGGTCTAAGTGCAAAGTCAGAATTGAGGGTGAATTGTCTGATGCTTTTGAAGTAATAACAGGAGTTCGACAAGGTGACGGGCTTTCACCTTTGCTGTTTAACATAGCTCTAGAAGATGCCCTTCAAAAAATTAGACATAAAAACTTAGGTGTAACAGTAGGATGTAAAATTAATATATTAGCATTTGCCGACGATGTAACTATTTTAACTGAAACAAAAGAAGACCTTGAAGAACTAACCAAAATTTTCATTCAAGAGACAGGATGCATGGGTCTAAGAATAAATGATAAAAAAACAAAGTACATGCACTTTGAAAGAGGTGGCCACCCGCTTACAGAAATAAATATAGAAGGACATAGCTTTGAAGAGGTGGAGCAGTTTAAATATCTGGGAGTACTAATATCCAATAAGAATAGTGAGGAATTAGAAATTGTAAACAGAATAAACCTAGCCAACAGATGCATGTATGCTTGCAATAAGATCTTGTCGTCAAAGTTACTGTCATACCGAACAAAAATACGAATATATCAAACTATAATAAGGCCAGTACTTTTATATGGTGCAGAAACCTGGATATTAAATAAAAAAGAAGAGAACAAACTCATCGTGTTTGAAAATCGCGTACTAAGGAAAATATTTGGTCTAACATTGGAGAATGGAGGCGCAAGCATAACCAAGAGATAAGACAGCAGTACAATGACTGTGACATAATAGCAACCGCAAGATCAAGAAGATTGAGATGGGCAGGCCATGTATGGCGTAGAGAACAAGGGACGCTACTGAAGGAAGCTGGATTCGGAAGACCAGTGGGAAGAAGACCTCTAGGTAGACCAAAAAGAAGATGGTGGGATGGGGTTAAGACAGACACCGCAGTACTTGGAACCACAATGGAGGAGGCAGAAAACAGAGAAAGATGGAGAGAGCTTGTTGGTGAGGCCAAATCCCTTCTTGGGCATCGATGGCCATGGGAGTAAGAGTAAGAGTAAGTATTCAAATATAGTTTATATTGTTGTTTGCCATTTGTTGTGTTCTTTGTTCGTTGGTATTTTGTTATGTGTTCAAAATGTTAAAATGTTTACTTTATTCATAGAGTATATCCACATAATTATTTTGTCAAATGATTAACTCAGCTTTGCTATTGCTATTTTTCTTGTGTATCATATCTGTACTCTTGAACTACAAGTTTCTAATTTGTGGCTACAGTGAATTTAAATTATTTTATGCTCAATTCTTTTTAATTATGATTATATGTTCATTCTTGGGTTATTTTGTATATATGTTTTGTTTATATAAAAGAGTTCATGTTTTCTTTGAATTATTTGTCAAATTGTTTAATTTCATCTGAATGTTGTCAAATATTACCAGTTGTAATGCAAAAAATGTTGTTTGTCTTTTATATGTTTGGAAAATTATTATTTTGATCCATGAATGTAATGTAGCTGCTTATCAATATCATTTTGTTACATTTTAGTTATATTAGATTAATATTAATTTTATTTATAATTTGTACATTTTGCTTGGAAGTACACTTCCAAGGGGGGAGAATGTTTGGTTTATTCATACCACACATTTTTATTTATTTAATACATTTGTGTATTGGTTTAATGTTTACGTTTAAACTTTATTTAACAAATGTTTCATATTTCTATAATTTTGGTTGTTAGGCAATTGTTGTTATTAGAGAAGTTTAACACAGTATAACCATTGTTTTTTTTTTATAGTTAGTTTAATTTTCATAATTTAATACAGTTCACTATTTTTGAACGAATAAACAGTATTTGTGATCAAAATACAAGTGTTTTCATCTCGTTTTCGTCTTAATCACACTAGTTAATTCCAATTTTCAATACACCGTGCATCAGTGCTAACAGTGTTTAAGGTTGCTTATGAGTGTTTAAAATTTCACCTCCGATTGAAAATGCCACCAACTGTTAAGTAAACACTGTGAAAAGTTTTCTTCATACTAAAGGCATAAAAACAGCTGACATACATTTTAGATCTGTCATAGTAACAATTTTGTTTAAAAAATCGTCACCATCATGATTATAACACTCTAGGAAGGTGAGAGAACTAGCTAAGCATTTGTTTTTGTGATTATTGCTAAACATTTGTTTTTTTGATTCTCCAGCACCATTTCAGAATCCAGTGTGAGCATAACTTTCACTTTCAAACCAATCAACATCTCATAAATCACACTTTTTGAAACTTGAGTAATCTTACTTCAATGCGATTGTAAATGGTCTATTCTCTCTGGCTTATTCATCAACTCTTGCACCAAGTCATCAGTAATGATTGAAGGTTGTCTACTTAGTTTCTTATCATGCTCACTCATATGGCCATCTTTAAATCCTTCCCACGTCCAGGATACCAATCATTTTCTTAGTCTCCTCTCCAATCTTCCTCAACCTCTAACCCTTAACACCAAACTGGTTACCATTGATGTCATTTCACTTTACACCAATATACCCCACGCTCTTGGCTTAGCTGCTATTGAGTATTTCCTCAATATACGCCCTCCAAACACCTAACCTAGCCACTTCCTTCCTAGGTTCATCCTTGAAAAAAACCACTTCCAAAGTTCTGGCATCAACTACCTCCAGATCAAGGGTACCGCTATGGCCACTTCCTATACCAACCTGTTCATGGGGAAATTGGAGAAAACTTTCCTTCAAAAACAATTCGTCCAACCCCTCTGCTGGCTCCGTTTCATAAATGATATTTTCATGATCTGGACTGGCTCCGAAACCAATCTTGAAACCTTTCTTCAAAGCCTACAAAACTTTTCATCCTTGAATTTCACCTGACAATCCTCTTCTGAATGCATAGTCTTCCTTGATGTTGAAATTTGATTGGAGGACGGTGTCCTTTAAACTGATATTCACATCAAACCTACCAATAAACAACAATACCTTCACTATACCAGCTGTCACCCCAACAACACTAAACGCTCCCTACCCTATAACCTAGCCACCTGTGCCAAACGTATCATTTCCTATCCCAGAAACCTAAATAAATACAACAACCAACTTGTCAGTGCATTCCAAAAGAGAGGTTACCCTACCAACCTTATTAAAAACCAAATCCGTTTAGCTCAGTCCCAAACCCAAACCAGAAGTAGTTCCCAATGCTTACCCCTTTTCACTAATTACCACCATGGCCTACAGAAACTCAACCAAATCCTGAAAGATGACTTCAACATCTTAAAAGCTTCCCTCCACACCAAAGATCTCCTTGAAAAACCTCCTACTGTGACTTTCAGACAAAACAAAAACTTCCGCCAAATCCTGGTCCATCCTTAGTTACCTGATCCCAACATCCTGACATGTCCTAAAGACCAGCAACCACCCGGTTCTAATCCTTGTAACAAGAAATCTTGCAAAACCTGCCCTATTCATCTCCCAGCTATATCTTTTACCAGCTCCACTACCTCCTTAACCTACAAATTACCTGGAAACCACTCCTGATTCCACCAATCTAATTTATCAACTCCAGTGCCAGCACTGTCCTGTCCAATATATCAGCCTTACCAGTGAAACCCTTCGAAAACACGTGAATGGCCATATACATGATTGCAAAGTCCAAAATCCTGAAAAACCGTTTCTGACCATACTCTTCTCCATAACCAAAATTTTGATCAGAGTTACACCATTAAAGTAATCAGATCCCTTCCTTCCCAAGCCAATAGTTCCCAACTCCGAAGGATGGAATTAGCACACCAATGGATAACAAAATCCCGTGACCCACCTAATCTGAACATAAGATAGACCACTTCCCCTCAACCCCTTCCCCATCAGCAAATTTCATATATATACCAACTGAAAAAAATGCATCAATACCTGAGTGTTGCTCTATGGATGTACAACTCCCACATTCTCTCGACTCACCTGAAGAAAGTGCCAGTGGCATTGAAAATTTGTGCGACTATGTGTTTATTTTGTGTATGTTACTACTAATCTGGTGTTATTGAACTTGTCATCTAAGGTAAGTTTGCTGATCTCTCCAATATACTAATTCCTGGCCTAGTGCCCTTTAACCTAACCTAAAATTATGAGTAAATAAAAAGAACCTCTAAAATGTACATTAGTGACAACGCAGGTGTGGATAAATGATAAAGCAATACCCTTTGTCCCATAAAATGACAGTATCTTACAATTGATTCTACACACCAAATATAGGCTACGGTACTTTGATATTTTCGATTACTTTTTAAAAACTAAAAGTTACTTTACCTACATAAAAATCATCTGAGTTTGTCTTAAATCTGTGTTTCAATGTAGGTGCCTGATTTTGTATGTTTGAATATGGAAAAAGAAAAATTTAATTAAATTCATGTTCAAACAAGCAAAACCATGAAATGCCAAGAAGTACATATTTATGACGAATGAAAATCAAAATTACAAGTTTAAACAACAAAAATAATCACTTGAGTTTTCCTAAGCTGGTTTTCCAATCACCTACAGTATTGGTTATTTTATTATTCTACTGAAATGCGGTATGTTTTCTTTTTTTTTATGTGATATTATCAGAAATAGTTTTTTAATTAGCATAATACGTGTTGGTACATATACAGTACAAGTAAACGTCACACAACACAAATTTATTACAATATAAGCACAAAATGCACAAATATATTACAATACAAGTACAAAATGCACAAATATTATGGTGATCGATTTTGGTGAACCACGCTCACCTTCCTCAGACCAGAGGGATTCACAAAAGATATATGTGTATTTTGTGCTTATATTGTAATAAATTTGTGTTGTGTGACGATTACTTGTACTGTATTATCAGAAAATACAACATCCTTTAAATACACTATAGTCAAAATTACACATTATGCTTCATTACACTTGCTAGATGCATGGACGAGGGAAGGGTCATCACTGCTGTAGGTGTTTTGGTGGGTGGGAGGGTCATCACTACTGGTGCATGGATGGGTGGAAGGTTCATAACAATTAATTGTAGGTGAATGGGTAAATGTGCGAATCATCACCACTGTGGGTATATATGTGTGTGTGTGTGTGTGTGTCACCAATACTGTATGTGTATATATCGATGGGAGGGTGCATCCAAGTTCCTACGGACTAAACTTGGATAAGGTGACTTACACAAGAA
Source organism: Stictocephala bisonia (assembly GCA_035578905.1). Lineage (NCBI taxonomy): Eukaryota > Metazoa > Arthropoda > Insecta > Hemiptera > Membracidae > Stictocephala > Stictocephala bisonia. The sequence continues at coordinate 545,941 of JAQJVL010000353.1, forward strand.
CAATTTGATCTGAGTCAGTCTCTCTTCTCACATGATGAAGATGTCAGTAACACTGAATATGTGATCTATGTGTTGTATATTTATATGTTCACTTATGTACCATGTTAATGGACTACCCTTTAAAGTAAGTCTGCTGAAGGCCTATCTTTACAGTAAGAATCGGAAGAATCAAGAATCAAACCCCTTGATATGATTAATGTTAACAATGAAAAGGATACGGAAAAATACTTTCTTTTCCATGGAAGACAAGTTCCCCAAGTGCATATATTGAGTTGTTTCGGACTTCATCATTGGAATCAGAAGCCAGAGAAACAAGAAGGTTGAGCAGCTGCGTGGCGAATACCTGCAAGTTGGGTCCTGCACAAGACATACATTCAGCGATCATGCCCACGCCAAACGATCGCTGTGAGTCTGATGCCTGCTTTTTCTGCAAAAATATACCAAAGTTTACAATCAAAATAAGTAATATTTTATCTGATTATTACATTTTTATTGAAACTGTAAAGGAATTTAAAAACGTTCCTGGTTTAAGTTTTGTGTAAAAAATGTGTGAAATTAAAAACATAATACTTTATTAGTAAGTTGTTAAGGAAAAACCACTGCCTTTTTAAATCTGAATCATACATGTACTGTCATTTTCAGGGTGTCACACAAATGTTGTCACAATTTTCCCTGACTTTCCCTGATCATTTCGGATAATTGTCCCCGACTCTCACAATTTTACAAAAATTTATTATAGTCTAAATGTGTTGTATTTTAATCATTACATTAAAATGATTATTATGGATATATTAATCTTACTATTAAAAATTGTAAATAAACATTAGAAAAGAAAGTAACAACAAAACCCAGCCTCCTCCATACCCATAGCTGTTCTAGTTCTCTCTCCATTTCTGATTTCCTCCTTTTTATACTAACATTTTATTGAACATGCAAATACATTTCTACGAAGCTACATTGCTAATATTTTCATTATAAACAGTTACAAAAAAGAAACCTATAAGTAAATATAAATAAGAGTCTCACAAAATTAATCTTACAAATGAAGAAAAATTACACTTAAATACTTATTTCAACACTGGAAAATATTATCAGAACATATAGGCCTTGATTGTACACCTACAATAGATATTCCATTTAATAGGAATATTTGTGCCTGTAATTTTGTTAGTTAGTGAGGCCCGCAACCACAACTGGTTTAAACTGCATTACATTTACATGGGACTACACTAGTGCTCCACTAATGGACCACAAAAACAGCTGATGTTTTGAGACTCAAAATTTAACACTGGATGGTAAATCTATTTGTGTATAAAATCAATGTTCTAAGACATTGCACTACTGACCAACACTTTAATTAAGTGTATAACATAACTAGAAAAATGCAACATTAGTTGAGGTTACGGTTGACTAGAGCATAAAACAATTCCCTAAAATCCTTCACTGGGGCAGATTTCCCTGACTTTCCAGAATTTTTGTTCATTTCCCTGTCTCTCCCTGACCAAATTTGTAATTCCTGTCTTTTCAGAATGTGGACACCCTGATTTTGGATGTATTTCCAAAAATCATAAGTAAACATATTATTAAATTGGACCACACCATCTCTTCAGTCAAACCAAAATTCAAAACTAACATTTCTGATTTTTTTCTCTTGAAAGGAAAAGAAGAACACAAAAGTAAATATACCTGTGTATTAGTATTAGTAAATATACTACTGTATTAGTAAATATACTAATAAGGAGTGCTAGAATAAAAAATTATTTAAAGAACAATTAATGTGATAAATATGACTGACTCTAAATTTAAAATTACTGAAATTATACTCTAAAATGATTTAATTAAAATTGTTTCAGAAAAAAAACTAAATAAAGTTCAAACCTCGTGTAGCCCTAATTAAGTACAGAATCAAACCAAATAATAAAATATTTAACACATTCAGTGCTAAGGCCATAATTTTGTTTTCACCATGTGTGGCTGCATATATATATATATATATATATATATATATATATATATATATATATTAAAAACTTATTTCAATGGCTGACATTTTGTTTTTAAAATACTCATTTTTGTATTAATAAAGCAGTGTCAATTTATGATCGTCTGTGTAAGTAATCTGTATATGTGGAAAGCTCAAAAAAATTAATTTTTATGTATGGCAGTCTAGTCGGCCATCAGGCCATGGTGAACGACTTTGCCGAAAAATTAATGTCAAAGATTTTTTACACCACTTTATTTTGTATTAAACTAGTTAGTAATATAAGGAATTAAGTAAAACAAATGAAAAAGATAAAAAACTACTATTATCAGGTATATTTCTAACACTTTTCACAATTAGTCCTAATCTGAGAAAATTTTTTCAAAACATGCTACAGAACCCAATTCAAGTTGGTCAGGGCGTTTATAGGACATAAAAATAGTATTGTTAATTTTTCCTTCTTAGCAGTATAGTTTACATCTATTTTGCCTAATTTTATTTCTAATTTATTGAAAAAACAAATTAAAATCAGTAATAGAAACTCCAAAAAATAACCGGAAACTGAAAACCACGTCTTACTTGTAGGATACTTGTAGGAAGTGCAGAACCTTCTAGCAAGCGAACTCGGAAAGGCTGGGCTAAGACTGATTCAATAATATGAGTGAGGCAGAATGGATGACTAGACGGCCATCAGCCGATGACAACCGCTTGGCCGAATAGACGGCCACGTAGCACTGAATGTGTTAAATATGAAAATGACAATTTAAAAAAATCTTTATAAGATGATACTGACTGCAAAAAAGGGGTAAATGAGTGATGGAAATTTCCCTCGATCCGATGATATACTGAGGCTAGAAAAGCAAATGAATGAAATACACATTTTAAAATATTCAGGAAAGAATCACAATGGAACTGATATTTAGAATGTTACTGTGTGTAATTGTTCATTAGAAGATTGTTCATAAATCTTAAAAATTAAACGGTACTGACTGTAAGATTGACAAACATAGGTAGGAACTGCGAATAATGCTGAGCAAACTGTTGTGGTGGCATAACTTTGCCTAGTACTGGAATTATCTCACCAGCACTTTCTACCAGCAGTTCATCTCCTTCAGACTCCTCATCTTCATCTCCCTCATCCTGGCACTCTGTCTGTCAAACAAAGAGAGGAAAGATGAGCAATGCTGTATAAATTGACTTCATTTTGCTAAGTACTAAATAACTTTACTAGCAGTTTTTATTGGGTTCTCAACATCTGTTGAGTCATCTAGTAATTAGTCATTTCCTAATAGTTATTATTCTTTGTCAAACTCAATACGTATATTAAATTTTACACTTGAGAGAGCAGAGTGAGAGAGCAGGAGATAAGCACTGCGAGTTCCCAATTTTAGTCTAGGTCACCCCATACATCAATAATAATAATAATATAATAATAATAATAATAATATTTTTATTTGCCGTAAGGATGGTTACATCATTGACAATGTCATTAAAGAGTAATATAATACCTAGTCAATGTAGCATAAAATGATCTAAAAAGAAATCACAATAATTTTCAGTCACAGTATAACAATGAAATTACAAACATGTGACACACTGTTTACATTGAACTTGACATAATTAAGTTTGTTAAATAATAAAAATTAAATATACCACTATATTACAACCCTCAAAACACTATTAAATCCATTGAGAGAAAATCATTAAAACTATAAAATGGATTATTCAAGAGCCAGGTATACAATTTCCTTTTAAACTGCTTTTCTGGATATACTTTCATAAGGTGGCTCAGGGTATTGTACACCTTTAGGGATAACACACTATGACTATTCTGAGTTTTGCTAAACCTATTGTGACCTATCACTACATTGTTTTTGTTGCGAGTATTGTAGTTATGAATATTATAATTAAATGTTAATTTATTTACATCTTTGCGGACATAAACAGCTAAGTCGAATATGTATAAATTTACTACAGTCTGTATTTCTAGTTCTTCAAATATTGGTTTACAGTGATCGAGAGGACCCAGATCAGCCATTATTCTAACAGCTTTTTTTTGGAGTAAAAGGATTTCATCAACTCGACAGCAGTTTCCCCAAAGGACGAGACCATATTTAATTACAGACTGAAAATATGCAAAGTACGCTGTCCTAACATAATTCTTTTGTACATGAAGTTTTAGTCGCTTGAGAAGGTATAAGACCCTAGAGAGTCTGGTGGATATATAATCAATATGTTTCCCCCAATTCAAGTTATTATCAATGTATATCCCCAAAAATTTAACAAATGGAAGTGATTCATCTTCCAAATTATGCGTGTTAGTGGGTCTCAAACTGAAAAGAATTGACTGTGTTTTATTTTCATTTAACAGAAAACCATTGGCTTTAAACCAGGCACTGGCTTCTTCTAAGGTGTTATTTACCAAAAGTTAAAGTTCATCTAAATTAGTATTGACATTTAAAAAGGTTGTGTCGTCTGCATAAAGTATTGTGGAAGCATTAATTGAGAATGGGAGGTCATTGATACAGATCAAAAACAATAATGGACCAAGTATTGAGCCTTGCTGAACTCCATACTTATTTTGAATCTCCTGTGAGCATGCACCATCAACACACACAACTTGCCGGCGATTTTTAAGGTATGATTGGAAAAACTCTAAAGAAGGACCACTGAATCCATAGTAATTTAGTTTTAATAAAAGGTCATCATGATTAACGGAGTCGAAAGCCTTGCTCAGGTCATACAGAGTGGCCTGAGCATATGACTTGCTTTCAAAGGCTGCAAGTATTTCTCTAATCAACTTATCTATAGCGTCAGAGGTCGATTTACCCCTTCTAAAACCATATTGAGATATATTAAAAAAATTATTAACTTCTAGAAAACTGCTGACTTGGTCATAGACCAATATTTCAATAATTTTTGACAGTGTAGGAATAATTGAGATTGGACGATAACTCTCAGGTTGGTTTTTGGGCCCTTTTTTGAAGATAAGACAAATCCGGGAGATTTTAAGCTGATCTGGAAACAAATCTTCCTTTAAGCAACTGTTAATACAAGTTGCAAGAGGAATGGCTATGCTTGAGGTTATAAACTTCAAAATGTTATTTGATATGTTAAATACATCATAACTATTAGAACTACTCAATCTCTTAGCTGCATTCAGGATGTCATTAGGTGTTATAAGATTAAAATTGAAAGCTACATGAGTAATTAGATTTCTCTTCAGTAAATCATTAGAAGAGTTACTTGGCTTGCTTACATTTTTCTTAATCTGTTCGATAGAGTTCACAAAATGGTTATTAAAAATGTCTGGTGCTATATAATGCTTAATTTCATTTTTGGAGGTATGGTTGTTGTCCCTAATAATATTCCAAGCAGCTTTACACCTGTTCTTACTCTTTTCAATACAGTTGGCATTGTATGATAATTTAGCTTTTCTAATCCATTCCTTGTAGAACTTAGTAAGATCACGAAAAGTTTGTCGCAATGCAATGTCATCAGTACCCCTGGTCAAGCTACTAAGAAAAACTAGCCTATCCTTCAACCTAGCTAAGTCGCTTGAATACCATTCAAACTTACGCACTTTATCAGTGGATTTGTTCAAGTTAATTTTTTTCGCTTTCTTTTCGTAATTTATATGATTAATTAAAATACTAAAAAATGAATCAAACAAGTTCTCAGCATTTTTGCTTTGATTAGAACTATGCAGTTTGGACCAGTCATAAGATGACAACCTACAAAATAAGTGTTGTAAACTTTCTTCAGGTATAGTAAATTTCATATAAAAATCAGGTCTATCTTTACTTCTATCAGAAGTAACTTTAGGGCTATTAATTTCAACGATAACACAATCATGGTCTGAGAAGGAAAAACTAGAAACGTTTACAGAAGAAATTTTTTCTAGTGGCCAATTAACAAAGACATTGTCCAAACAGTTCTGTCCCCTAGTAGGAACTTTATTCAAACAGTAGCAATTAAATTGTCTTAGAATATTAAGGAAGACTTTGACTGATTTTTTATTGGTGGTAATATCAAAGCTTTTATTTAAATCACCTCCAACAACAACCGTGTAGTTTGGCCAATGTTGTGTTACATAGGTTAAACATTTCTCAAGAGTGTTTAAGAAAATTTCAGCGTTTCCTGCGGTTGAGTGATACAAGGAGACTACTATGATTCTAAAATCGTCTATAAATGCTGCTGAGGCCTAGAAATGAATCTCCTGACTAAAGGTACTGATATCACAGGGCCTTGCCTGTAGCACATTATTAACAAAAACCAGGGTACCACCTCGGATATGATTAGTTTGATTAAAAGAACTAATATGGCTAAACCCACTAGGAAAAGAATATAGAACCTCATTGGCATTCAGCCAGTGTTCAGAGATGCAAATGATATAAACATTTGATTGATTTACTAAAAAACTTTCTAGCAAAAGTGACATGTCTTTCATACCTTGAACATTCAAAAACGTAATTTTTAGATTTTCTGTTAATTTATGCAACTTGGGGCTAGAGAAGGTATGGTCAGCCAAACTTAGGCCTGCATTATCAGTGACATATGGTTGATTTAAGCTTTCTGCTCTATCGAGAGATTTCTCCTTAAAATATGACGTAGTGAACGCTCATCAGACAATATGACGTAGTGAACGTTCATTGTTTTAGCAATGTCATACGATTCTCGCCTGGGACACACAACCCTATTAGCTTGAGGAAGAAAGACACTCTCTTGTGTCACCTCATGGACTCAAGACCTCGTTGTTGGAGTCATAGTCCTAATTTCATCTTTCTCCACCCCTCTAAATTTTAGTTTATTTACTCTAAATTATTGGCCTTTTAAATTCTCCCCTAATTATTTAAATGTATTTTTTACGTCTCTTCAAGAACTTCATTTGTGCATTGCAACAGAACATTCTCTGACCGGCTTCCGCATCATCTCAAACAGACTCTTGTTGCGATCATCAAGATTGACAGTGACTGTGTGATTGACAAGTGTCCAGTGTATTTAGGACTACAAATCTTGGATCAACTTCGAGGCTATTAACTTCAACTACTTGTGGTGACATTTGGTTCACTCTCCCTGACCATGGGTAAGTCAGAAATACTCCATCTCTCATTTTTCCTAATATAAATGTCTTAGGTGATCCTCCCAATTTATAAATTTAATTCACCTCCCAACCGTACAACACCATTTATAACCTTGTCTTTACCATTCTCTTTTTGATATACTTTTTCACTCTTAGTAACTTTTGCACAAATTGTTGTAGACCAATTATGCCCTGATAACAATATTGGAGTTTAGCCACATTAGAGGGCACGGGTACAGATAAGCTTAGTTTACTGTTCACATGGTATTAGATTCTTTGCAGCGAGTCTGGGTAGTCAAGAGCATCTTTTCTACAAAAATTGTATGCCTCATTTGCCATTAAATGAGAATATGACGGATGAATTAGAGCCAGGTAGCAGTGTGGCTCACATGCATAGCTGGTTGCATCTTTGAGGATCCGTTAGAGGCCCAATGAATGTTAATAGTTAGAGAGAGCTTATTTAAAATCCCTTAATACAACAGACATTGTGATGGGACAGTAGATTAGAAGCCATGAGGATGATGGGCAAGTGAGATTGACACAATAAAACCCTGGGTATAATTGGTTGATAGAAGGACCTCTAAATAGGTTGGGTTTAGGTATAATTTTTGTTTTAAGTCAGTCTTTACATGTTGGAAAGTCACTCATAAAACAATATTCACATACAACTTGTTCCTGGTTATCAATCCCTTTGTAAGCAATAATGATAACAATGCAAAGTAACACATTCTTTATGATATTCACTGAAATAACGAGAATTAGACAAATCACTATGATAGTTCAAAGAAAAAATAACCTCTCTAGTGGTGTAAGTGATTCCACTAGAAATTTAAGTTATAATTAATACTTGACAGGTACAATTTCATAACCTACCCCCACTCTAAAACGTTCAGCATTACTGGCCCGTTTAATTGCAAGGAGACGAGAACTGAAAATCAGTTTTGTTCTAAGTGGAACTTATCTGATGACTACTTTGGAACGGTTGGAACTATTTCCAAGCATGAAACGTTCTAACGGAGTAGTTCCAGTTGCAACGACACCTCTAGACTACAAGAATGACACAAAATAACATTAAAAACTGGCTTATTAACAATTATTAGCTTCTATAATGTATTTTTCATATACATTAGGGGTAAACAGTCAGTCAGTTGATTACTAAACTTATAGTCTAAATAAATATAACATAGAATTTTATCTGAAACACACCCTTGAATTTAGGACATCTTTAACACAGTTGATGATAGCATCAGCATGGCCTTCGCCCTCCAGTACAGGACTTCCCACCTCCTTCAATAGCTCCACGTAGGCATCCAAGCAACTGACTACGACGTCTCTCTCTTTTTCTGTTCTTATTATTTCTGCACACTTGGGCACCAGAATATCCAGCGCTTTCAATAATGCTATAAGAAAAACTTGTTTTATTTTAATGAACAATTAATAATTGAAGATTATCTATCAATTTGATGGAATCATACAATGTTAACATGTTCACGTGATTTTCTAGTCAATCTTCTTTATAAGAAATATTATAGTTAAAATAAAAATAATAGTTAAGTTATTTTATGATATCAATAAGTAGCAAGTTGTTTGTAAGACTGGTAAATGTTTTTGTACAAGCAGATGAATAATTTAAGTTTGAAGAGTATGAACCATGGAGTAGAAATCATAATTTTCTAAGTAAATACTTAAAATCACGGACAGTAGTTTTGATTACATATGTTTTATTTACTACAAAAATGATGAAGAATGCTGTTTAATCTATTTAATTAAGTCAAATCACATGAATTGCTGTGTTTATTTCAATTCTCTATCACATAATAGGAAAATGAAATATAATTGGAAATTGACTTTAAAGCTTGTCGGCCCCTCCCCAAAATACAGAATGAATTATTATAATATTAGAGCAGAACTTGACTTAAAAGCTAAAAAGGACTAATTCCTACAGTATCTAATCCACTCTTAAAGAAAAACAAATCTATATTAACTAGGTTGGCAAGTTTTCATATTCAGCAAAGTCGAAGAAGCAGTAAAGTTACTATTTTTAGATGTGCGTTGCTTTTACAACACATGAGAAGATTATGTTTGAAATTAATTTAAGTACTTAGTAGTTAATACTTAACATCAACTTACCCTTTCAAAGTGTAATGTGATTAACTATTTAATAGAACTATTCTAAAATAAAATTACTTTCAAAAAGGTTTACATTAAAATAAAGTGTAACAGAGTTATCATATTGATTTGAAAAGCTTCAATTAAAAACTATTTTAAATGACAAATATGCCTGCTAACATTTCTATATTTTATTAGTTTTAGAATAGTTAATAAATATTAAATACAAGTCCAACACCTAAAACTTTTAGGGGGGGATCCTGGAATTCCCCATTTCTTCTTAATTCCCCTAGACCCTAATAAGTTTTTATACAACTTTTGTGTGATGTCCCTCCTCAGAATGAAATCCTAAATCCACTCGTAGGCAGTACATTAGATAACAGCATTTAATCTATTTTTGGAAGTGATATTTTCAGAGATTGGGATTTTGAGCAGACAACTGCATATCTGGACAGTGACCCAAGCATTTCCTTGCAGTGAAACTTATAGAATTGGATGACAGTTTAGGCAAATTTTTCCATTCTTAAAAGTATATTTACAAGGTTTCCTAAAGCATACAGCATAGGTAACTTGGAGAAAAATTGACTGACTTTCATTAAGGCCTGGTCATTTGATAATGTGAAATATTGTGAATTAAGGTACCATATTACTTATTCCTCACCAACTGGTCACTTCATGATGAGAATGACAATACTTATGAGGCAGAAATTTGGCATGGAGCTCCCTTTAAGGTGTATACAGTGCTTGATTTGTAAAAAAAGAGGTTTTGGTACTGTCAACTTGTATGAAGTGGGTGGGGGGTGTATGATGACTTCTAAACACGACATTTTTACACTTTTCTAACCGCCTTAAAGAGTAGATAAAATAATATTAGCAATATCAATGTTGATTGTAATTCTAAATTAAATTTTAACTGCTGTAGTAACGTTTTTCTAAACATAGCTATTGGCCTATACTAAATTTTAATCTTGGTCAACCAACCAGATTACCATTCAAAATTTAAGGTAGGCAAACTTGACTACCATTCACACAGTCTAACTAATGTGAGAAAGCTTCAAAATGTGTAAATTAGTTTATTTGACATTTTTAAAGCTATTTAAAAAATAAAATGCAGTTGGATAGAAAATACACATAAAATATTCACCAAATATCTTTTATTTCTTGACTTCAACATTTGAAATTACAGTTTTTCAAGAAATCAAATCAAAATCTCTTTCATTTCCACAAAAGTACAAAATAAAATATACAAATATAAAGCACACAAAATATTCACCAAATATTTTTCATTTCTTGACTTCAAAATTTGTATATACTGTTTTTCATAAAATTAAATCAAAAATACTTTCATTTCCACAAAAGTACAAATAAAATATACAAATATAAAGCAAATACAAAATATACTCCACAAACCAAGTTTTTTTCTTGGATGGGGAGGTAAAAAGCATATTTTATGCTGCTTTAAAGTAATGTGTCAACAGGAGTTAGACCATATTTTATGCTGCTTTAAAGTAATGTGTCAACAGGAGGTAGACCATATTTTATGCTGCTTTAAAGTAATGTGTCAACAGGAGTTAGACCATATTTTATGCTGCTTTAAAGTAATGTGTCAACAGGAGGTAGACCATATTTTATGCTGCTTTAAAGTAATGTGTCAACAGGAGGTAGACCATATTTTATGCTGCTTTAAAGTAATGTGTCAACAGGAGGGAGACCATATTTTATGCTGCTTTAAAGTAATGTGTCAACAGGAGGTAGACCATATTTTATGCTGCTTTAAAGTAATGTGTCAACAGGAGGTAGACCATATTTTATGCTGCTTTAAAGTAATGTGTCAACAGGAGGTAGACCATATTTTATGCTGCTTTAAAGTAATGTGTCAACAGGAGGTAGACCATATTTTATGCTGCTTTAAAGTAATGTGTCAACAGGAGGTAGACCATATTTTATGCTGCTTTAAAGTAATGTGTCAACAGGAGTTAGACCATATTTTATGCTCTTGTGTTAAACACAATAAAACATGTTTATCATCAAGCAAGTCCAACAAACTTGGTACCAAACAACATAGAACGTTCTGTTCTATACATTTCAGATTTTTAATAATTTTGCTATGCAATTTTATAAACGTAGGAAATAGTATTAAAACATGCAACAGAAAACTTCCGCTCAATTCCTGCCTGGCGGGAAGCGGGAAAAATGGCTGATGTTTGTCGCATGACTGGAGAATAACCAGAGGACGGAATAAAACATAGTAAATGTCAGTCTGCAGAGAATTAATAATTTTAGTTTTATTATTTAATTGTAATATTTTGGTAATGAAGGTAGCTGTGACAGCAACTATGAATGTATGCCTTCAAACGGGCCAAGCCTAGAAGGTTCCCTATTTTTTCAATTAAGTTTAAGTCTTTTACTCATTTACTTAATTATTTCATTTATGTAGATCAGACCTGTGCATTATAGGAATAAATAATTATGTATTAATGTTATTGTAGAAATGAGTTGTTATTTATTTATGTATATTAATTGAGAAAATAAATATTTATTATTATTATTATTAAAAAATTAAATACTTTATCCAACAAAATAAATTGCAATATTTTAGCTGCTTTGGGTATTTTACAAAAATATTGTTTTGTTTGCCACATATTTTCTTTCTAAATGCTGTTGAGCTCAAGTTTCTCCAAAACTAGTAATATCACATGCAGTCCATTGTTTAGACATTTTCATACCAGATGTTTTTTCTGTTCCTTGATATCCAATATTTCGGCAAACCTCACACCCCAGCTTTTTGTTGTGAATGATAAACCAACTGTATTTTTTACAAAAATCGATCTTTTGTTCATAAGTCCAACAGTCAGGCCACTGCTTATCACATCCTTTGATGTCTTCATTAGAAGAAGATGAAGTAATGCTGGAGGAAGTAGACGGTAGTGGTTCTGGTTGATCTGTTTTTATTGGAAGTATTGTGCATTGTTCATTGCCTCCGTCTAGTTTTGGTTTCTTTGGTTTACTAAAATAATTAGTTATTTTATGCATTGTAAAGGCGCACATGAATACAAAAATAGTTAGTGAAATATACATACTTTTATTCGAAACATCTAAACGAGTAAACAAAGCAAAATCCTAAAGTAGTGAGTGAGAAGCCTTCGAACATTTAACTGTATTGAACACTGGTCACTGACTGTCTGACTGACAACAATGACGGTGGTAGTGCAGTAAAACACAATAAATACTCCGGCGCATGCGCACTAATGGTCGAACTTACACTTAACAGGAGGTTCGACGGGAACTGACTTTATGGTTGTATTATAACTGTAACAGTGGCTGGAGGGAGACGAGAAGATGAATCAGCTACTGTAGTTCCTTGCATACAGATATAAGTACAGTCCAGTCACAAAGTTCAAGTCAATGCTTGAAGGTTTCACAGTTGTAACATTAAGGTTTTAAATTCGACTCTTTCCCAAATATGAGGTTCCGGTACAGGGTAATGTACCATCACAAATCTAGCACTGGGTGTATATATGCCATACAGGTAGCTTTTAAAAATATCAACATTCAACACGTTCACTGCAGATGACGCAGAATGTGTCATCTTTATCGTATGACATGTGTGGACGACGCTCTTTTGCGTCAAGTTCAGTATACGTGTCCTGCTTCTTATTTTGTTATTTCCTGTCTACCTACAATCAGTTTGTGCTTGATGAATATACCTCAAAGTATCATTCCTGCAATAGGGCCATGGCCCAATTTGGCAGTGAAAGTGTTAAGTAGTTAAGACATACATATATTTTTGGTTTAAAAAAACAGCTATAATAACCTATAACGTACCTTAACAGTACACTTTCATTTGTTTCTCAACCAGAAAACTCTTAAACCTAATAAAACAAAACCAATCTATGGTAAAAGATGAAAATGTCAAGAGTTAAAGCAATTATCACACTGTACAGAATGGCTATATATAGTGGGAAACCTGATATTCTAACACAATTGAGCTAATCTACATTCTCTAGTTTAGGCTTACACGTTTTTTATAGACTAAACAAATTTTGAATGTAGAAAATCAAACTAATAACAATGAGAAAATTTCTAAAAATACTGAAATACACCCATAGTTTAGTCATAAGGCATGATCAATTCCCATGAAAGAGACATTTTATTTATTTACTTCTCAAATCTATCAATACACTTCAAGATTGACAGTGCCTATGAAACTGAAATTGAATATGTAGGCTCATCTTTTGGTGTATATGTGAAAAGGCTAGGTTTTAAAATATTACCATTTAAGTGGCTTTAATTGTAAAATTTGTTTATAGTAATTTTCAGCACAAATTAGCTACTTTAAGCACATTCACGGAAGTCTTTCTTTGGGAAAGATCGAGCTAGCATAAATCTGACAACAGCGCCATATTCCTCGCTTCCCCCATCAATATTCTGGCCGATCTTCACCTCTCTGTGATGCTCAACTTGGCTTTGCAGTTAACGATGGAAGGAAAAATTAATGTTTCCCCCAGGTGTGAATTGCAGTATGTGATTAAATTTCTATTGTTTCTGGGGTTAATCATTTTTTTAAATAATCACCAGCTGATCGAGATATATATATGGAGAGAAGAGGATGGATATGATAAATATGTGTAAGTGGTGTAGGGAGTTTTCATAAAACTGAACAAATATGCAAGACAAGGTTAGCAGCGGCCCTCCATCAGTTTCAGACGAGACAGTAAAGTAATGAAAGTTGATGAACTTTTGCTTGCAGATCAGCGTATGACTGTAAACGATTGCAGTCATACGCTGCAAGGACAGTAACAGAGAGAGGACATTACCAAAACTACTGTTGACAAAATTTTGTAGGGCTATAAAGAAAAAATGTCTCTTTGTTTGCATCATGACAACGTCCGTCCTCACATCGCCAAAGCATGATGCATCTCATCACCGAATTCAGTAGGAAATTGACCATCCTATCAATTTTAACAATTAAAATTTGGCCCCGAGTAACTGCTGTTTCTTACCCAACTCAAACAACACTTGGGAGGAATTAAATTCTGAAGTGACGAAGATCTGAGGGCAGCTGTCGATTCCTTCCTTCATAAGTTGGCAGGAGAGTGATATGATCCGAGTTTGAAAAAGCTTCTTTCACAAACCACGTTTTGCAAGCAGAAGGGTTTAAAAATTCCGATTTAAGTTTTTGTGCAGTTTTTAAACAAACTTTTAACTATTATTTATCTATTTGAAACAAATTGTAAGTATACAAAATTGCATGATTTTTTTAATCAAAGGGTACTAATCAATGCTTAATATATAAAAATTGAAAATATAACACAGATTTAAATGGACTTACCTATTCTTCCTTCAACAGAATTCATTTTATGAATATTTATACACAGTTGAGCTAATGTGGTAACTGCTGCACTTCTTATATCATCATCAGGATAGTTTACTAGTACAAATACTTCATGGAAACAGGTTTCTACGTATGGTAAAAATACTTCCCTGAAAAATGAAAAAAATGCAACAATCAAGGGCTTGGAACCCTGAAATATTACTTAATTTTTAACATATTTGCTGGTGCTGAAAGTCTGGGCTTCATATCTTGATAAATCTATCCACCTTACATAATCAACTCCAGTGTTAACTCTACTCTGCTCAATATTTTGATTACAGAACTTCCGTCATTGCAACAAGTCAAAGACATCTCAAAAAGTACAACTTCAAAATTTTCAAAACATAACTCTGAAAATGTTATCCCAAAACCAAAATACAGAAAAAACAATATTACAGTAATTTGTATTATTAAGTCAATGAACTAATAAGTTTACAAAAATATTAATTAAAATTGAAACTTATCACAATTACTAACCCACAAATAGTACGTTCCTTTCTCTCTTTTCAACAGCGCCCAACAAAAAGAATAGAATTAGGACATCAATATAAAATAACATCTTATGACCCTCCCAAACTTGTTCTTTCTGGATTGTGTAGGAGTCCGTGCCCGGTGGTAAATTCAGCATCTCCTTCGTATTTAGTGACTCACAGAGTGAACAGAGGGTCCGATGTTCTGTCTTGAGTCACCGTCGAGTTGCTAAAACCTGGGTTAGCAGCAGCTTCTGAGCCCATCACCTCGAAGTCATTTGAGGATAGTCGTCATCAGGTCAGTCCAGTAGGCGCTGAACCTCCTCCGTAGATCTTCCACGGAACTGGTTGTATCTAGCCCATGTTTAGCGATTTCAGCTATCAACTCAGACTTTCTCATGGTGTGATCCAGTACACCCTTGGATTCTCGAAGGGTCAAATAGGGATGGCTCCAGTCTGGGTAGTCGTACTGCTGGTGGTTGTTGACGTCCTGTTTATCGTAGTCGGTGTATTCACCACTACAGGAGGTGTAGTAGTTAGGACACTGGTGTAGGACTCGCAGGTGGCCATAACAGTCATGGATGGAACCGTTGTATGGGGTGGAGCCTTGGTCATCCTGTAGTTGTCAACGAAGAGAAAAATAAATTTTCAGAAAAATTCACCAAACGTGTTTTTTAACAACTTTTGGTTATTTCATATATGGGTGGAGCAGATGAGTAGCCTATCAAACAAACGATAACTGTACCTGGTGTAGACACAATAAAGCTACTCTCTAATTTGCAAAAACTCAAGAGAAATTTATTTTAAAAAAATCTCCATTATTCTGTATTCAATTTTTAGTTCACCAACAAAACAAAACAACATTTTTGTTGGTTATAATGATCTGCAGGCCTAACTGAGCCTAGCAAGTCGAATGAAGCATAAGTCCAGGTTGCAGGCTCAAAAGCCTTGAAATTGCATTGAAAACAATTTAATCGAGTCCCTGTTCGGGCCCCATGTAAAGAGCTTGACTTTCCTGAGAATAAAATTAATTGGAAAATTATCACAGAGAAAGTCACAGATTCTTTAAATTATTTATCGTAGCTGGCAGAAGCTCAGTAGGAAGCTGAGTCAAACAAGTTTTCTGTGCAAATCAAGGAGCATAGTTGTTGCAATTAAAATAAATAATGTCATCCTACATGACTTTAGCACAGAATGAAAGAGAACAAATAGAATATTGTAGAAGGACAGCTGCTCCAGCCTATGCGTATAAATCAAGAAACTAAAAATTAAAAAAAAAAAAAAAAAAAACCAATTTGACCTCACTTAGGTCAGTCTAGAGCTGTAAGGGTTAGCGGAGCTAAATAATACAAAAAATGACATAACATATTTATTTAGAAAGAAGAAAAATACAAGTTACTTAAAGTAAACCAGCCAAAGTAGTTCTAAAGGACTAACTTTGGTTACCTGGGTGTAAAACTAATATAAATAAAAATATATTAAGCAAGTTTAGTAACTAGGAAGTGATTCAAATCACAGCAAAAGCATGTGCAGTTATGAATGTTTCTGCTCGAAACCCTAAGTGCGAAATATGAAAAAGTAATAAAAACTAAGTTATCATCTTAGTTTTAACTAAGCGAATAAATGTACAAAATATATTAAAGTAAAAATAAAACTAACTAACTTAAGAGAATATAATCGATTACCTGTGCAAGTTAGCTCGGTCGATAATATCAAATAACGTAGTAGCGAACAAACGAGTCAGATCTACTTTGAACAAGACTGAAAGCAAGAGTGAGGTCCTATTCTGCAAGAGTCCAACCAGATTTCACAGCTAATTTCAACAGTTATTGGTGGATTACTATTTAGCAGCTGCTCTCAGCTAGGAATAGCAGAACTAGAACAGCAGAACTGCTGTTCTGATCGCATCGTCTTACACAGTGGTCCGTCAACACAACTATAAGGTTATGGCGGTACAGGTTATGTTTAGGCTACAGTGCACGGCTTGAGTATTGTAATGTCTATGTTGCCAAACCAACACAATGAACGTAAAACTTACAGAAGCTCACGGGATTGATGTGTTAGTAAAATATGTACTATAAAAGTGAGGGTTGTGTTAGTTAAATTAAATAACTAAACCTGTGCTTGTGGTGTAGGCTAGGCCAGGCGTCTAGGCTATCTAGCGGACAGACTTGGTAACAAGTAATCCTTACAATTTTTAGGAAGTTTGTTATGTATTCGTTACATATTTAAACAGTAACGAGTAATGAATAATTCATTACAAAATTGAGTAACGAATAATCAATAATAGTATTTCATTAGTCATTACATATTTTGTTTAAAATCAATATGGAAAACATAGAAACGATCTGCATCCCAGTCGTCTTGGTGTTTCCTGGAATGCAGCTTGCCCACCTGTGGGGTTTGCCGAGTGGGGACGTCATCCTTGACTGATTTTCTTCCCCCACCCCCAAACATTACCTGAATGACCCAACCCCAACTCCTGTTTGTTTACTTTGTCAGTCGGTAGGTATGAGCATCGTAGAGAAAACATCAATGTTTACTGTTGATGTTAACCCTTTTGAGTGATAGGCAAAAAATCCAAATTTTCCGAAAACTGATAGGATTTTAGGCAAGTGTTATCCCAAAAGTGATAGGCCTAAATTGGTGTTTTTGCAAGGGTTTTATTAAAAATCTGTAACTATAGTTATTAGTAACATATTTCCTTGAAAGAAGTCTTGTTCTTTAAGTCTCTCATTTGTTTATAAGGGAACAATATTTTAATAGACATACTAACCAAAATATACATATTTCTAAATTTTTAATAAAACATTTTTTTGATTTTGTTTGTTTTTGGAGTTATACGACATATACCATATACATATTCAGCTTATTGATTGTAGTATATCTTTAAAGTAAATTTAATTATGAATAGATACTAAAAATTTGAAGAGTGTTGCATTAAAATACTAAACTTATGAATACAATTTAAAAAAATGACTTAAATGGTTTGAGGTGATTTATTGGACATTGCCTGCATGGACATGTAGCAATGCGAGGTTTTAATATAATAAAATGGCAATTTTACTGTAATTGCAACTTATTAATTAAAAAAGAATGAGGAATAATGGCATATGGTTCAATATTTACAATATATACAGTTTTTTCTCTTTTTTACACACATATATGCTTGAGACACTCAGCATGTACACCTTGTCCACCCATTATTCAAGCTGTACGAGACCTCTGCTTCTTCCCCCAGAATCATTGTCCCCTGATCACATATAGGGACATTATACATTTCATCTAACACAAAACAATACTCATCACAGAGCCTCTCTTCTATCTATCCCTGTACATCACATCACTGTTTTAAATAAATCATTTACTGTAACAGCTTGTCACCTTTGGAATGAGCTTCCTGACAACGTCAAAAACTTGGATGAGTTCTCCCGCTTCGGGGAGGAGGTTAGAGGTCTTTTGTGGCGGGATCTGTAGGGGCGGTGTTGGTGGGGGTTTGTGGTGTGTGCGGCATGATTGTATAAATAAGGTATGTGTGTTTGTAATCAATAATATATTGTTTCTTTTATTGTATTTTGTTGTAAATAGTGTAAATATATAGTTGTATGTTCTTATTATTGTGTAATATGTTTATGATTATTTTTATTATTAATTTTGTCTAGCTTTGTTAAGACTTTTAATTTTATTCATAAAACAAAAAAAATATTTTGTGGGGTTAAGTGGGAGAGAGGACATTATAGTCCTAACTTCGACCCTAATAAAGACAATTTTCTTTTTTATTTCATTTCACAATGCACAATAACAAACACCTATAACCTTCAAACATCTGACACTAACAATAATCGGCACCAAAACATTGCGTCATTAGTTACTCATCAGTCATCTCTAGAGTAGGAGATAACCACCAGTATTTTACAAGGAATAAAACTGATTTTACTACTCCTACTCATAGATTACAATTCTTTGAAAAGAAAACAATGTACATGGGTGTGAACAGTTTTAATAAACTACTAAGTGAATTAAAAATTATTACTAATTTTGAGAAATTAAAAGAAAAACTAAAGCAATATTTACCATCAAGGCGTCTATATTCGATAGATGAATTTTTTGAATAATTGTTTTTTTAAATCTGATGTATAATGACAACCTTAAGATTTAGACTAAATTGAGTTAATGGGTAACACAAATATGTTACCCATAAGTAGTCCAAATATTATTTTAATATTCTCAGGTTTAAGCTGTCATGACACCATTCATTGTATTTATGTACAATCTTATGAATAAAGAGTATTTTGATTTGATTTGAGTTGAACAGATGCCACAGCTTTCCAACTTAATACTATGTTTTCTTTCAAGGTCAATATTTAACATGAATTATACAAATTAACTTAATATTTTTTTCAATTGAATTATATATATTTATCAACTAATTCATGGATATTTGAATTTATTTAACAAAAAATAACCATGTACTAAATTAATTATGTGACAGCGAAATATTGTTGTATATCACTTTTCGGCCGTACAGCGATTTATCATTGTTTATCAGTTTTTGACGAGTTTTGCTACAATGATAAATCATTGCTTATCAGCCAAAGGGTTAAAATTGTTTAGAACCCTTGATGTGTGAAAAACATCAATGTTATTTTTTTTGTAAAACATCGATGTTTTATATTACAATAAAATATGCATTACTCAGTCTTAAAATACAATCTGTAATGTATTTACCATCAAACGCAAAAACTTCCGACATTGAAATGAAAAAAAATCAATGTTTTGAAAACATTGACCTTCGGTGCTCATCCTTATCAGTCGGTTCTGTTATGGTAGTTGTGTGTGATCAATCGATCAGCGTATCGTCACTGTGTATGTGTGCAAAATCTAATGGAACTTATTTGTGTCTGGCAAGTCATTCACGACTTCCAGATCTGCACAACAAGTCTACAAAGTGGTGAGTCACGGATTTATTGTCTATGTGACTCAATAACAGGTTATTTATAATATAATGTTCCTTATTATAGTAAGTGAACAACAAATTCTCTAGTTCATCCTGAATTACCATTTACAACAAGGATTCTTTTGCATTTACCTTATCATCTCATTCAAGCAACAGTAGCACACAGTTTTATATTTTCACAGAAAGATTTTATACTAAGTCTTACTCAGGAGTTAGGAATATTATTGAAAATGCATACCACAGGTAAAGTTCAGCTAAATAGAAACAGTTTAGCACCTCAACTAAAAAATGCTAACACATATAGTGTTCATCAAACTGCAGCTTACCAAAAAGAATCAGAAATGATGTATATTAGTTTTTGAGATAAGAGGGTTGTAAGTGTTTTGTCAACATACCATGGTCCTTATACAAAAGGAATATAATAAGATACCAAAAGGTGCAATATAATAAGATACCAAAAACTAGTTGCTATCATAAAGTTTATAAAATATATGGTGGATTTTGACAGAGCAGACCAGCATTTTGATACTTAGGCTTTTCCAAGAAAAACATATAAATGGTGGAGATAACTATTTTTCTGGCTACTTGAAGTGAGTATAGTTAACAGTTACATTCTCTACAAGTTAAGATTTAACAGAAAAAAAGTGAAAAAAATCCCACTACACAAAGTCTATAGGAAGAATATAATACGACAACTACTTGGTGATACCTGGAATAAAACCACAACAAACGTGGGTTGAACAATTTCCACTTCTGACAGAAGAAAGACTCAATAGGAAGTCTCATTTTATTAAGCAAAACAATAAAGTCTACAAAGGAATGTGCCTATGCAGTAATAGAGCAGTGATGGGGGAGAGAGAGGGGGAAACATCATATTTTTGTGAAACGTGTAAACGCAAACCAGGCGATTGTTTTAAAAAATATCACAGAGAAAAGTATAAGTAAACATAAATGTAAATAGTATATATATATATAAACTATCAAATACAAACCTCAGTTCTGTAGAAATCGTCTAGACTTCAATAACTTCAATTGTAAGTAAACAATCACACTATTTAGTCTTATGTAAATTAAGATAAGGTGGCAAATCCAGAGGGTCAATGGTGAGGATGGGAAAGGATTGAAAATTCACACAAGTGTTGTTAGTAACTAGCTAAACCCAGCCACACTTGGTGGTGTCTCAGTCTGATATTATCAATTAGGCAAGTCAAGTATTCTTATTGAATTTAGAATGTTGAAAAAACATATACATAATTCTATCTAAATTAAAGTATCTTACAGTTTTTCTTCTTTTTTTCAAAAATAAACAATCATTTGATCACAGTGGAACTTTTCAGTACTGACATTTATTTTCATTTGTGAAATACAGGTGGGTCAGGAAATGATTGAAATGCCCTATTCCCATTTACAATTTTAAAAACTAAATATATAAAAACAATCTTGTATATAAATGCAATAATATACTTAAATTTCAAGTAAATCCACTCACTATTTTTTTTTTATTTTGTGTATAGAACATATGGAAGTTTGATTTATATTAATAATGCCTCAAGTACCAAAACTGATTAAATATAAATATAGAGCATATTTCAATATACAGTACTTACATACAGTTCTGAGCTAAATCTCTTATTGATAAAATAGCTTCTTCTTTTTCTTCCAAATATGAATTTTCTACTGTGATGCCTAAAAACACATAATTTTAATTAAAACATTTACACAAACAAAGAACTAATAATATGTTTTACTATAGGACTTGTATATTAAACCTAAAGTTTGCTGATTTCTCATTTATCATAATGAAAAATAACTCTAGATCCATACTAACAATAAAACTTCCAACGGTAGCCACCTGTTTTGCGCATTGCAAGCCTTTTTTGTAAAAATCATAAAAATACTAAATATTAATAAAATGACCAATAAAATATATGTTTTCCTTCTCAGAAACTTCTTTACTCTGAAGTAACCATAATTTTGGTATTGTTATCCTTAATATTTATAATCTTGAT
Organism: Stictocephala bisonia; assembly: GCA_035578905.1. Taxonomy (NCBI): domain Eukaryota; kingdom Metazoa; phylum Arthropoda; class Insecta; order Hemiptera; family Membracidae; genus Stictocephala; species Stictocephala bisonia. The sequence continues at coordinate 567,924 of JAQJVL010000353.1, forward strand.
AGAAATAAAAATATAGGGAACATTTTGATAGAACTTCTAACTTTGGTATTGCTATCCTAAATATTATAATCTTGATAATAATAAAAATATAAGGAACATTTTGATAGAACTTCTAACTTTGGTATTGCTATCCTAAATATTATAATCTTGATAATAATAAAAATATAAGGAACATTTTGATAGAACTTCCAACTTTGGTATTATTAACCTAATTATTATAATCTTGATAATAATAAAAATATAAGGAACATTTTGATAGAACTTCTAACTTTAAACCCTTAATTGGGTGATTAAGAATTTTCCTAAATTATTCAAGACAGCCAAAATGAGCCAAAGTTTATGTAAAATAAGAAAATATATTGTGTTTTTCAATTAAATAAAAATGTTAAGGCTTTTTTCATTCCTAGAAAACCTGAAACTCAAAAATTTGTATTGAACAGGTTATATACTGTTTAAGAATTTAGGGAAAGAAAGTGAAATAAATAAAGAATAAGTGTTATGTAGTAAAAAACATAGTGTATACAGTAAATACAAAGCTTTTGGCTAAAAACTTGTTCTTATATTTTGTTTAGCCAAAAAAGACAAGATTTCACTGCAGAAATAAAAAAAATTCAGTGTAAGATAAAAAAAAGTTAAAAATAAAGGGTATTTATATTTACTACGTATTTTTACTACACATAGTTTATAAGTACTATCTTTTTTTCTACAAGAAAATGGAAATTATAAGGAAGTAGTTAAAAAAATGAAAATGTTACAAAATAATAAGATAGTATGTGCAAAATGACTTAACAGTATAAAAAAGTTGAATCATGTCTGATACAAAAATTAAATATAACACTTATAATGTTGTCAACAGTTTAACGTGATAGAGACGGTTATTTTAAGTAATTACACATAAAATTTGCTAGGATTGGGTGACAAACTGTTTACACTGTGTAGTAACTGGTCACACAAATAGAAAAAAGTACATGTAGAAAATAGGCCTAGCCTATAAAGTGAGAAGGCTAATTCATAGAAATATCGCAAAAGAAGCAGTTTGTTTATGTAATTTGGTTTTAAAATATCAAAATCAACAAACAAGTTTATTTACATAACATTTGTAATAAATCTGAATACTATACAAATATACAAAGTATGTAGGTCTCAGTTAGCCTTAGTATAGTACTCCTACTTTGGAGAAAATATACAAAGTATGTAGGTCTCAGTTAGCCTTAGTCTAGTACTCCTACTTTGGAGAAAATATACAAAGTATGTAGGTCTCAGTTAGCCTTAGTCTAGTACTCCTACTTTGGAGAAAATATACAAAGTATGTAGGTCTCAGTTAGCCTTAGTCTACTACTCCTACTTTGGAGAAAATATACAAAGTATGTAGGTCTCAGTTAGCCTTAGTCTACTACTCCTACTTTGGAGAAAATATACAAAGTATGTAGGTCTCAGTTAGCCTTAGTCTAGTACTCCTACTTTGGAGAAAATATACAAAGTATGTAGGTCTCAGTTAGCCTTAGTCTACTACTCCTACTTTGGAGAAAATATACAAAGTATGTAGGTCTCAGTTAGCCTTAGTCTAGTACTCCTACTTTGGAGGAAATATACAAAGTATGTAGGTCTCAGTTAGCCTTAGTCTAGTACTCCTACTTTGGAGAAAATATACAAAGTATGTAGGTCTCAGTTAGCCTTAGTCTAGTACTCCTACTTTGGAGAAAATTAGGTTATATGCCTTCTTTTGTAGTTAAGTGGAAGATTCGCCACACAAATAAAAACATTTTTCATTTCATTCAAAAAAATCTTTCTGGATATATCCTTCCTGTTAAGATTATGTATTATAACATAAAGTTGATTACAAATGCAATTAAGTAATCTATATACTATAACGCTAGATGTAGTGAGTCACTCACTGACACTAAATGTTGAGACACTTCCAGGTGTCCTATCCCCATCATTACTTTGTCCACTTATTAACAATATGGCAGCCTTTTTTGGCTCCAAAATGGTCCTATCAAATTGCATAACTGCTCTCTAATCAACTACTAAAATATACCATGACATACTAAAAATAGTTTAAGAAATAAAAACTCTCAACAATACATACAGGTGTCCCATCACAAATACTTAACTGCTCTCTAAGAATTTGTTCAGCAATAGGTTTAAGACACATATAGGAGATATGACTTCAAGCAATGATGTCAGACATGAGCTCGTAAGACTTGCATTTAAAAGTGTCTAAAATTTTCCAGATGACAAAGAAAAGAACCAACTTTTGGCTTTTAAACAATCAGGGAAGTAAAAACTAAAAAAAAGTATGATACAAGGTCTCCACTAGACAAATGCAAGGAAAACAAACAACACATATTGCAGAAAGAATTACAAGAGAAGATGAGGACATCTACTACAATTAATTCCTGTACTGTTTTCATCAACATTATCACAGCTACATTAGATATTGCCTGTCCTCTGAAAAAAATACGTACTGTAAGGAGGAATCACAACAACATCTTAGCTGGCAATACTGAAGTTAATCAACTTAGGTCTGCCTTCCTAGAAGCTCATAACAATTTCATACTAACTGCAAATGATGATGACAAAGTTGATGTATTCAACAAAAAATGCTGAGGAAGGAAGCAAATGAACAGTCTATAGCACAATCTAACAATAAATGCAAAACCATCTGAAATGTCATTAACCATGAAAGAGCATAAAAAAATAGTGACTTAAGAACGTCCTGGCAGTTGAATATTGGAGGAAGGACTGTTTTAGACCTGGAACAGATAGCAGAGCATTTCAATGACTTTTTCATAAATGGAGCTGACAAAACCTTGCCCAGTAATAGTCCAGTAAGAGTCACAATCACGGATGTTCCTAGACGATATGTAAACACATTACTTGAGTTTCAGCGACAGAAGAGACCTTAAGAATCATCAAGTCGCCGAAGCCCAAAACGTCTTGTGGAGTAGATGAGATAAGTGCAAGTGTTGAAATTTTGCAAACATGAACTAACACATTCCTTGTTAATATCATCAATAAGTCACTGTCTCAAGGTGTTTTTCCATCAAAACTCAAAATCTCCAAAATTTTCCCGTTACACAAACAAGGCAGCATAAATGAATTACAGAACTATAGGCCAATATCCTTGGTTCCAACAATGTCAAAGATCTTGGAGAAAGTCATACAAACTCGTCTGCTTCAACACCTCTCCGAAAACAATCTCCTACCACCAAGACAGCATGGTTGCATGTCAGGGAGATTGACTACAAGTGCCCTTACTGATTTAATCGAACACCTGATCGATAACTTAGACGATGAAAACACCACTGTTGGCATCTTCTTGGATTTAAGTAAGGCATTTGATAGTCTTGACCACAAAATGCTTCTAGCAAGGATCAATTCTCTTGGTGTTACCGGAACAGCACTTAAACAGTTTGCGAGCTATCTGCAAGAAAGAAAACAAATTGTGGAGGTTAAGCAAGTCAGAGATGGAGCTCTGGTAAAGGGAAAATCGAAGCCAATGACAATGAGAAGAGGAGTTCCTCAGAGTGGACTGTGCTCCTGGGTCCTGTGCTCTTCATACTTTTCACTAGTGACTTCCCTGACTATGTAGAAAATTACTGCTACCCTGTTTCTTATGCAGACGACACAGTTCTGATCACCTGGAGTAAGAAAGTACAAGAGCTAGAATTTAATACCCTGACCTCTGTAAAAACTGCTCAAGAGAACTGTCTAAATAACAACTTAGTTTTCAACTCATCAAAAACTAAATGTCTCACTCTCAGAAGACATAAAAAGAAAGCTCTGACACCACCGAATCTGGAGAAGGATAAGAAAATAAAGCATCTTAGGGTGATGACCGATGATCGTCTTACTTGGAAGTGTCACATAGATATGCTTTGCAAAAAACTCAGCTCAGCACTGTTTGTACTACGGAGATTAAAAGCAATTGGTACACCTGTAACAACTAGAACAGCCTACCATGCCTTGTTTGAGAGCCATATTCGGTACGGTGTGGTGCTTTAGGGTGGAGCATCAGCTGGCAACCTCCACTGAGTGCTTGTTATGCAAAAAAAGGTAATACGAATCATGGCTGATCTGGGGCACCAGGACAGCTGTACCAACTGTGACAGCACTGTACATCACTGAAGTAATCCTACATGCCTCCACTCATGATCTCTTGAGAAATAATGATATCCATGGCTACCCAACAAGGCAAGCAGCTGACATTAATATTCCAGGACATCTCTCCACCTTATTTAGCAAGAAACCTTCATATGCTGAAGCACTGCTTTTTAATATGCTTCCAAGAGATCTTAAGGCCTGCCCTCTAGTGACTCTAAAAAAGAACTTACTCAATTGGCTAGTAAGAGAGTCTATCTACACTGTTGAAGAGTTCAAAAACATTGCAAGTGCAAGATATGAAGACTTTTGACCATTTATGTATTCACTGTTACCTATTGACACTAATGAAATAATTTTATTATCTGACTCATAAACTTTATAAATTGTAATACTTGACGCCAATTCTGTTCTTGATGAATATGAAAATAAAGCTATTGCCTATTCAATTTCAAAAATTGTTTATTTAGCCCCTGAACTGCTTTCAGATTACATTAAATAAATTCATATCCACACTGTATTATAGCTATGACACGACACAATAAATCCTTAACATATATATCCACTGCCAAAAAAGAACTACTGAATAAGTGGAGTAAGCACCTAACATTGGACATAAAAATTCCACCATGAGTCCCAAAAAAAGATATATGTAGAAAATAGGCCTAGCCTATGAAGTAAGGAGGCTAATTCTTAAAAAATACCACAAAAGAAGCAGTTTATTTATGTAATTTGGTTGAAAATATCAAAATCAACAAAAAAGTTTATTTAAAACTGTGTGAATGGAATATAAGTGCTTGTTAGTTCCTTAGGACGCTAAAAAGGGAATTGCATACGCACGCTATATACTGGACCAACGAACAGACTGCGTAGAATGAACGAATTATGTTGTAATAGGCAGACGAACTGCAGTAGTTGTTAATTGTGACCAATATGGCTTCTTTCGAAAAGAAGCACACATTTCTAACAATTACAACAAAGCTGTAAAGGATCTTTTAAAACCACTTAACTTAGTAATTTACAATAACAATTTTATAGCTGTGCATTATTGTGTACTTTGTGGGTTAAAAATTTAAAATGTAAGTCTTTAAGTGAAATATGGTACACTTTAGTGTTAGAATAATTTGGTACATTAATGATTTTTATTCATTAAAGTTAACAACGTTATAAGTAAAATAGTTTGATATTAAAAATAACCATTCATCTGCCCTATTTCAAGTCAACCGCTAACGTGAAAAACAGCTGACTTTAGAGTCCTTTTCATGTTAAAGACATCTTCCAGCCATTGTACGAGTTAATTTCGATAATCCGGATATTTAAAAAATCCGGAAGGGATATGGTCCCAATTAATCCAGATTTTCAATGCTCTACTATACTACAAAAATATAAAAATTATGTATGTAAGAATGAAATATGTAAGGCTCTTTTAGACCATCACCAGCGACCTAAGGATGGACAAACACCTGATCAAGACATAGGGAGAACCAGCCAAACTACCTTCGACAAAAAACTGAGCGACAACATTTTATCTTAGAACAGACAAACTCCTCATTAAGACATAGGGAGAATCAGCCAGACTCCCTTCAACAAAAAAACTGAACTACTACATTTTACCTCAGGACGGACTAACATCCGATCAAAACATAGGGGGAGCCAGCTAAACTTCCTTCAACAAAAGGCTGAATGATATTAATTTACCTCCTTAAGAACAAAGTACATCTAGAAATACAAACACTCACAAGCATCCAAAATAATATTTTAGTCATCACTATGGAGGAAGGACTGCATGAAAAAACGGGTAGACTACGATTGTTTCCCATTACAGAAACCTAAATAAAAATACTAAACTCATAAAAATATTCTACTAAAACATAGACAGGCTGTCTAATAAAATAGAACACACAAACCATTTCCTGCATGTAAATATACCAGATTTTTAAATTTTAACAGATCCTGGACTCACTCATACAAAACACCAGACTTGCCAACTATTCACTAGTGGTGGTTTTGCCATAAAAACACCTAAAAGGTGGAGTAGCTGCCTATGTAAGAGAAGAACTAACTACAGTAAAACCCCACAAATCTGAATTCTTCCAATCTGCACTCTCGGCAAATCCGAACCAATGAAGACTGAAAATAAAATAAATTGAAGACAAAAAACTTGAAAACATGTTTATTATATAGTGTGCAGTAAAACCAGAAAATTGAATAGTGTAGGACTAATTAACTCTTGTTGTACCACACTCCATGCAATACATAGGTCTATCAAAAATCAAACAACAGTTTAAAGTAAAATTAAGTAAATAATGAATCAAAGAACGAATTCGATAAATTTGCCCACTTTAAGGTGTGGTAGTTTCTATCCTTTCCGCACATGTTAATGTTACTTTATACGCTTTCTAGCCAAGTTTCTTGGCACTAGGAGGGATGTTTGACGCATTTGCCTTCTAGGGTGGTTTTCTGTTCTGCCCGGTCCTGAGATCTGGTGGCCACAGATCAAACATTTTGTTTCGCTTTGACTTTAGTTTATAGTAATGTTCGTGGTTAGTAAATGATTTCAAGTGAGTTTAGTAGTGCTTCATTGTTTTGGTTGTTTTCTGTTTTATTTTATTCTGTACAATTTCATGGATATAATCTCAAAACCCCTTGTGGCGATCTTTCAGTACTGCCGAGGTCAAAAGAAAGGCTGGTAAAATTTGTTTTAAGTTAATGTTTTGATTTTGTAAGCCTTTTGAGTGATGTCAGAAAATGTTGTCATGATAAAAGAGAATTATAATTGCAAATTTTAACTTTAAAACATTGATAGTTGGGGGTAATCTTGCCCTGTTTTCTTCGTAGTATGTTTCACACTTTGTCTATTGTAGTTTTCTTCTTCATGTTGTTGAGGTAGCCGCCTCATGCCTTACCTCTTCACCATTTGCTTAGCATACAAGACGATGGCAACTTCTAGTACAGTATTAGAGCTAAGACTCAGTTTATTTTATTTAAACAATGTTAAAGTTTTCCTTTAATGTGTTTTATTAATGGTTTTTGGTTTGGGTGAACAGTTTTAATAAGAAGAAATAATATTTTTTAAATTCCTGGAAAGTAAGATATTTCTAGTTTCTGCCATGCAGTAGTCTGTTTTGGAATGGACCAGTAATTGTGAAGTAACCAAGCAATCAATTTAGCATCATTTCCAGGTGGGATCTTTCTTTTGTATAAATTTATCTGCGTAACCTTCCGGAGTTTCTACAAAACCATTTTTATTGTTTTCATATATATAATTTGATATATATAATTCATATATATAAATCATATATATAATTCATATATATAATTTGAAAACCATCATTGTTTTCATATATATAATTTAAATGTAGTAAAAAAAATTAATTAATGTTTAATTTCACCAATTTTTAAATTAAATTAAAGGGCAAGTCCTATTTTTTGCTATAATATGAAATTTTAAACTAAATTAGTCATAATGTACATTTTTTAGTTGGTGATCACCAATTTATGTATTTATTTTTCTTTCATATTTAATTTACTCACCATTATTAGATTTTGAATGTTCTTTTCTCATTGCCAATGGTATAATTACTAGTAAATATTGTTTAATATATAAGAAACCCTTTTTGTAATAAATCAAGGTCTTTGTTTAAAAAAAAATGTGTCTCAATTTAGCCTAGAACCTCAGCAGAACCACTATATTTCATCGCCTCATTCAGAGGCGAAGCATCTTCTCTTTTAGGAAGATCCCCAGATATTATCCATATATTTAGTAGAATGAAAAGTACAAGATAAAGGTTAAAATAATGCAGTAACTACAGTATTGAACACGAATACAGTGAATAAAAACTGCAATGAATTGTATAGCGGGTTAGCAATTAACACGTCATTACACACCCCAGCGGCAAATTGCCACTCTTTTTCAAAAACTAGTGTATTCTCCATCTTTGAACTCAGTGGGGGTAGGGGTGCTGGATATATTCCTACGTACCCCTCTTCTATTCATACAACCAGTTTTACCAGTTCCTTGCCTGGTACAGGAGAAAAAGGGCATTTCTTTTTATTGTAAGAAAATTGCTAACCGCATGTGTTACAACAAACTGCCTACTATTTTTAAGTGTGAGCAAATTGCTAACGAGCGTGTGGTCTTGACATTTCAGTCGGATTCTCTATGTATAAATTGTGACAATGGACTGATGCGAAGAGGACAAAATTAAACGTATGCTTGACATTCCTTCCAGTGATTTAAGAAATCCAAATTCAGATTTCAGTTACGTTGAAGATGATCTCTTAGTGAATAACCCTGCAGACAAAAGTGATTCTAATGTAAGTAATTCTCCTATTGATGTAAATTTCTGGTCCTAGCTATGAAAATACACCTATGGATCTGTCGTAAAATACAACTGACGATTAAAATCATATAGATAGGCCACTAAACCAACGAGTTCTAATCAAGCCAACATACATTGGTAGAAATAAGCCTATTCCTACTATTTAGCCCTAAACACTCCAATCAAAACCTGGAAAAACTAGAGCACATAATCGTGTTAATCAGCTTCTTGGGCCAAAAGGCAAGCTTGTAACGCCAAAAGGCAAGCTTGTAACGCCAAAAGGCAAGCTTGTAACGCCAAAAGGCAAGCTTGTAACGCCAAAAGGCAAGCTCGTAATGCCAAAAGTGAATTTGAATGCTGGAGCTTATTTTTCCCTCAGATTGATAAACTAATAGAATACACAAACATTGAAATAAGACGAGTACAAGAAAACTACGCTTGAACCCGGGACGCAAGGGAGACCGATGCATGTGAAATAAAAGCACTAATTGGATTGATTTATTTGGCAGGATTTACACAGATGGATTTATTTGACAGGGAATTTTCCTTGCAGAAATATTCTGCAAGGAAAAATCCCTGTGACTTGTGGAAAAGAGATGTTCTTGGTGTGGTCATTTTTAGCCTTACAATGAGAGTTAACAGGTTCAAGTTTTAATGCAAAATTTGTGGTTTGATGATTTAGCTAGCAATGACAGGAAACAGCATAAATAATTTTGTCTCTATGGCTAAATACAATGCTTACCATTTGTATAAGCTCAGTACTAGCAAACCGGTAAGCAAGTATATCTTCATGAAAAGAATTATAGGCAACCTCCCCCTGCTGTTTCTTTGACACTCCCCAAAGCACCTGATGGCCAAATCACAGATGGACTGTCATTCAACAACTCCTCAAACTAACCAAATGAAGTGCGTGTATGTGACAAACGTGCACGATTCTGGTGTCCGGAGTGCAGTGTGAGGGTGCACGACAAGTGGACCGATACTTCAGGCGAAGAGATCACCAGAACAGACCATAGGATTGGGATGCAGAACTAAGAGTGAGTCAAATATTTCATTTTATATTTTTATTTGTAATTGTATTTCAGTTTTTTTACGGCTGTGTATATATTTATGTAGGTGCTAGCCTAAACATTTACTTTTTATCCGATTTGAGCAAACAAAGTTCATAGATAGGGTATCAGTGTAGCATTCTCATAATAATCTTAGAAAGAAAAAAAAATAGTATGTATTATTTTCTTTCAATCTAAATAATGTGTTTGTTTTATTCACATGACAACAATATGACATAGTATGTTATTATATACTGTGAGAACCTAATTTATGACTCAAGTTATAAATTCTTTATATTTCTATTCAGAAATATGTGTTCTATCAAGTGATACTACTATTAAAATTCCCAAAAATTATTTTATATTTTTTATAATGTTTACAATATGGGCTATTTTTCAAGTGCCATTTACACAATTTGCGCACGCTGACTTATGGTGTGATAAGTTTTATACTTTTTGGAATATTTTCATATATTTCACATTTTCTTGTAGCTAATAGATTGTACTAATAAAGTAAATGTAGCAAAAAATTATACATACCCCTTATTTTTAGATTGTTATGTAATTTTTCACAGAAATTATTCGTTTCTGTGGTAAATTTTTCATTTTTCCCAATAAACTAAAAATTTGTTTATGGGTAAAATATGACTATTTTTCCTAAACAACTTTATATTGTCTATTCAATGGCGATTTTTTTAATTTTTACATGTACTATTTGATAACCTACGATGACCATACTGGTAAATTTGCAAAATTTTTTCATTTTTGCGTTTTATGTAAACAAACACTTCCAAAAAAGTGTGAACTAAATAATAAACAATTTGGCTGTCTTGGAATTATTTACAACATTTTTTTAGTGCTCCTAAGGAGGGTTATAAGTTATAATTTACGTACAAAATTTAAAAATTTGATCTATCTTTTCATAACAATAATTATTTACTAATTTTTTTTGTAAGTTTTGATGGTAGTATGTGAAAGTACAGTTCTTGAGAAGAAAACCGATATTATGAAATTTACATTTGGAGCATATTTAGTATTTTTTAATGATTTTTATAAAAAAGGATTGTGATGGGCCGAAAAAAGGACCTAGCAGAAATGGTTCAACCATTGCTCACTATCTAGGGTTAAAACTCACTATTTTTTAACTAATGCTATTTTTCATATAACATAATCCATTATCTAACCAGTTTTTTTTCATTTCAATTTCTACAATACAAATAGTCATATTAAAGCATACAAACGTTTTTATAACAATATTGTTTAAATATATAGTTGTATAATAGTATATTTGAATAAAAAAGTGATTGTTTGTAAACAAATATTAAGTGCAATGTTTTATTTTACCCAATTAAACCAATGTGGCAATTTGTTAACAGTGCATGTGACACCGTTATGCTGTGTTGCAAGAATTACAGCAATATGCTAACATGGCGTTTGGTCACGTAGTATTGAAATACAGAATTTTCTAAACATTTTTACAGTTAATATATTGATTACATATTCAATTGGTTATGTTGTTTTAAATGCATAGCTGCAAATCAAGACTTGAAATTTAGTAAAATATGGAATTTAGACATTTTTAAACTAGATAAGTTAATAGAACAAAATAATTAAATTTGCATGAGCAAATTGCCCTCATAGTATGTATCCATGTAAAACTTAAGGGGCATGTAACGACGTGTTAAACTCAAACAATGGCACTGTCTATGAATCATTAACACAGTCACTAGAACAAACGATACATATCATGGCGAGGCTACGCAGTAGACTGTGACGTAACTTCGGCAAAATCAGCTAATTTGATTATTCTATTAAATATTGGTAATTAAATCTACTAATTACTTGGAAGCTTTAAGCTGAGTAGTAAGCAAACTATTCACCACTAATCTACTGGAGTTGTAACCATGAGAAATAGAACAAGTATTTTTGTGTTTATCTGTTGTTCAGTGTTCCACCCAGCTAACACTTTGGCAATGTGACGTCAGAGAATGTGCGTCTAATACCAAATGTGTTCATTTCTAGCTATCGTGATCAGTAACATCAATCTGACATGAGAGAGCAGGGGATAGTGTGACAGACATGTACAGCGACACAAGGTCAATTCAGTGACATCCTAGCCCCACTATGTCGTCCTTATCTGTCAGTAAATATAACGACTGAGAGTTGTAGGAATGTTTTAAATAATTAGTTATGCTAATTTTTGGATAATCTGAACTTTAAGGTATCCAAACAGGCTGTCCCGCCCATTACTTCGAATTCGAGGAGTTCTACTGTAGCAGACCAAGTCAAACACTAGTGACAAAGAATCAGAACTAAAATGTGAAGCAGCACTTCTCTGGATAAAATGTAAAAAAATACCTTCATGTTCTTGGAGTCTATGTCTACAATAATATTGGAGTCCACTAGTCTCAAATATTAACAACACAATTGACATCCTTACTAAAATCCTGGATAAGACTCAAGAAAAAGAAAGGAACTGCACTTATCATGCGAACATAAACATTAACAACATAACAGAGAGTAGAGAAACCAAGCTTAACCCATTGCGGATCGATTTATTTACACACACACGCCCCAGCGTATACGTTTAATTTGCACACTGGCGTGGCAGCAGAACAGTAAAAGGGCGCCACAATAAAACTGCAGGTAACTGATTAGATGTAACAGTGGCCTGCTGAGGTACCGGCGATATAGCAGTGTGGCGGGGACGATGTTGGAGTCATAATCTAAATATAGCGCACACAGTTCTGGTGAAGAGATAACGTCTGAGTCATCAAATAGACTAGGCTTGGCGACATCAACGGCCTCCTCTATGTCTGTTTCATTAACCTCAATGTCACTTGCTATATCGGTGCACTGATGTGGACAGAAACGCACTATATCCAACCTAAATACAGTATAATATTACTGGAGAAAATATAAACTGCTTGTTCAACTTCAACATACTACTGTGATCTATAGGATATTTATGAAAGTTTTTATAAACGAAATACCCAGTTGATGATTAGAGACACTTACGCAACCTAGTAGAGTCTATTGTAACTATTTGAAGGTAAAAGCATATCGCTTATGTAAGCAGAGCTTGTCATTATGCTGCTAGGCCCAGCCACTGCATGCGAGCTGAACTCGTCAGTGATCCGCAGTGGGTTAACAATCTCCTAGCCTGCTATAATATTAAACGACTTGACCTACCCCCAAAAAGAGTCATGTTGATATCTACAACCTCCATCGACTGGGTCTGCACTAATTTTGTGGAAAATCACCTTGACATACAAGTAGTACCAACTGGCCCCTCATACCATACGGCACATACAGTTACTGTAAATCTTTGCAAACACCATATTAAAACAGCAAAATAAAAAACATTGAATCTTCAGTAACCGCAATATAGACAACCTTAAGTCACTCCTCCTAAAACAACATAATTGGAATACAGTTCTAAGTATCCAAAACAAATCAGGCCTACATGTTCAGTAATACGCAAAAAAATATAAATTCAGCCTGTCTTTTTGTTTTGAAAAGATCTAGAAGAAAACAAAAAAAAACTTTCTATGAGACTAAGAAACAGAGCATCTTATACAAGATTACATCAAAACTTGTGATAGAGAACTATGCTCAAGATCAGAAACTAACAAGAAGGAAACAGCTACTCAAAAAAAGCATATGACTCGAAATTGAAATCTTTATGAAAATAGCAAGTGAACTAGCAAATTGAAGAAGCTGGCCAAAAATAAAAAGCACTTTGGGAAGTAATCAAAAAGGAAAGAACAGAAAAAACTAAATCTAGCAGCCACGTCATTCTCAATAAAGATTTAAATGAAACGTAATTAATGATTCCAGAAATTTTTATTAACAGATTGTAAAATTGTTATTGTACAATTTGTTTATAATCTGAGATGATGTAACTATATTCATTAAAATTTTAAAAAATTAGTGGAATTATGAAATATGTTTCATTTACATCCATCAAATTTCCACCAAGGACCAAATGAAGAGACCCAAAAAAGATGGCAAACTCACTGAAGATCCTACTGAAGTTGCCAACCATCTTTATAACCCCTTTGCCAACATTACTGAAGAAACACTAAAAAAATGACACCTTAAAGCTGCTAAACAATCACAATATAACTTAACAACACAAAGCTAGCCAGTTCTCACACTTTCAACAAGTCATTATTAAAAATATGAAGCAAAAAACATCCTGGCAGGCCACAAAACTCATTAAAAATGCAGATAAAATCACTGCTTCCTTAACAAACATAATAAATTGATTACTACAAGGCATTTTATTTACTACCTAGACAAACTTAGAATTTAAAAAATTCGCCCAAAACATAAATATGGCCCAACTACAGAAGCAACCAGCTACCATCCCACATCACTTGTGCTATCACTTTCCAAAATAACTGAAAAAGTTATTCTAAACAGACTTCTTAACTACCTGAACTACAACAATATCTTAACCGAAAACCAATACGGATTCCTAAAAGCTGATATATGGCTTATAGTTTGTTGACCATATCATTGACAAAGTGGGAAATGGAAATACTGTTACCAGGCGTTATCTGTATGTTCCTCGATATTAGCACTTGGCATTTGACTGTCTAGACCACTCACTGCTTCTTGAAAAATTATATCATCTGGGAATCAAAGCAACATCAGCTCACTGGGTCAAGATCTACACCAGTGGAAGACAACAGTTGGTGGAACTAAAGAGCAACCTGAATGGAACAACTATTAAGACCTATTCAACCCCACTTGAGGTGAAGAGAGGAGTACCACATGGGGCGGTGCTGGGAGTAATCCTTTATCTTTTGTTTACAAACGATCTACCACAACAGCTGGCTAATCTCTACAAAGCAATAATGTATGCAGATGATACTCAACTTGAAAAAGATAAACAACCACTTTCTGTGGCGTTTCACATTACGATCGTCTCTCTCAGATAGCTCATACTTCCTCTCTGAGTTCATTTAGTTTCAGTGTTTCATTTCATTGTTCTTTGTTTCCTGTTTGTGTTCTTTCTGTCTTGTTGCCACTGCCAGTTTTTGTCGCCGACGATCTTTTACTATCATGTCTGGCTAAAGTTCTTTTTCAGTGTGTTTTTAATTTTTGCTTTTCTTCATGGTTGCGTCCGAAATGTAGTTTATTTGTTGTCAATTAATGTTCCGTATTTTGGTTTAATTTCATTTTTAATATTGTTACGAAGGGGCCCATTTCCCTTCGTATTATATGTGGTTTATGCTGTGTACTGCTGAGTACGCTGAGGCAGGAAGAGGGGGAAGACCGGGAGTTGAATTAGAGGACAGACGGAGAGCGGCAGCCGAGCGACCCAGGCGCACCGACGGACCTAGGAGGAGGCGATGGACATCCAACACCCTTAGACACCTGAAGACGTGGCCTACTGATAGGGTAGACGTGGTGAGATTTATGTCCGCGTAGGGAAGTTGTAGGAGTTATACTGGTAGGGACCGTGGAGTAGCTGTACCACCTAAAGAGAGAAATAAAAGGTAAGAGAAATATCTGTGTTTGGGTCTATTTTATCCTCTGGACTACCAACCCCCTAGCGATCACCCCTTCACCGAGGGGGACGTGACAAATTTGGTGGAGGCGCCGGGTATCCTGAGGCGTTTAGCCTACGACGGATAAAAGATCAGTAAGGTAATATTATAATATGTCAATTAGTTTATGAGATTGTTTTAAGTGCAGTGTTAACTACTTTTGTTGAATTGACATTTTTTTAAATGTAAATTAACCATTTTTAATTTTTTTTAAATGGGCTGTTGATGTTTTTAAAGTAAAGTAAAGTAAAGTAAAGTAAAGTAAAGTAAAGTAAAGTAAAGTAAAGTAAAGTAAAGTAAAGTAAAGTAAAGTAAAGTAAAGTAAATACTTGATACATTTTATTTAATTGTAGTACGTAAGCTTATAAGGGTTGTCTATTTAATTTATTTGATATAATATTTGTGTGTATAGTTGTAATCTGGTAATATTTTAAGGTGTTTTCTACGTGTCCAGTATTAGGGTACTTTTTCTTTTTCACGGTGATATTTAGCCTTTTCTCCGACGACATTGTAGGGGTGTGGTTTTGAGTTTGGCCAGTTGCTAGTTCATTCAAAAAGAAGAGTGAAGACAAATAAATTTAGTTAAGTGAAGCAAAGTGAAGTAGTTCATTTGTGACTATTTTATGTGAAATTATTAATACATTTTCATTTATTTAGGTAGTTTTGTGTTAGTAAACTAAGGCTTGTGAGTTATATAGAAGTATGTGAATTTGTTAGTATTAAGCATATTATTTAAATTATTTTAAATTTAGTTTATTGTTTTAATATAGAAGTGTTATAAAGTTTCATCTTAGTCGTATAATTTGAATGTTCTTTTCTTGTATTTGTTATAAAAGCTAGAAGCAATTTTGGTTATTGTACTTAACTATACAGCTTTGTTCTATGAGAGTAATTAGTGTGTATATTATAAGTGGGTTAGTGCATTATTGTTCATGAGTGAAAGGAAGAGGAACGAAGAACAAGCGAATCCTTTGGTGCGCGTTAGTGTGGTAACCAGAAGCCAGAGCCGCCAAGGTGCTGACGACGCATCCTCCACGGACTCGCTAGGAGAGTTTGCACAGCAGATTGAACTCGAGCCACCACTGGAGGATTCCCTTGAACAACTTTGTGAAGAGTCTACGTCTGAAGACAGCTTAGAACGAGAAGTAGTAGCAGCGGACATGGCAGAAGGGCGAGGACTTGCTATTACGCCACCCAGATTCAGGGGCAGCCTGGAGGAGAATGTTGAAGAGTATTTACAAGCTTTCGAGAGGATAGCTAAGGCTAATGGGTGGACTCCAGAGAAGAAATTGGTAATTCTTCCTTGTTACTTGGAAGGAGCAGCACTGAAGTGGTATGAAAATCTTGAACAGTCCGAGGGAGACAATTTGACTTGGGCCGTGGTTAAGGACAAAATGAAGGGTGCGTTCCAATCGATAGCATGGGAAGAACAAATGGAATATAAGCTTCGAATGCGAATGCAGGGAGAAGAAGAACAGGTAGAGGCGTATATTCAAGATGTCCTTAACTTATGCTCTAAACTTGATGCGAATATGAGTGAAAGGTGTAAGATTAAACATGTATTAAGAGGTTTGAAGCCTTCCCTCTTAGAAAAGGTCATGATCATGAATAATGATACCCTAGAAAACTTATTAGTTAATGTAAGGAAGGTACAGACTGCGAGATTTATGGCAGGTCAAAGAGTTGATCAGTTGATGACAGAATTACCTGTAAGGCAATCGAAGTCCAAGGAAGAGGTTCCACAAACATCGAGTGGCAGTTCATTGGAAACCAAAATAGAAAATCTTACCAGTGAATTTTCAAAGTTTAGTATGAGACTAATGGAAGAGAACAGCAGAAGACAGGACCCCAGAATGCCATTTCAATTCAGTAGAAGAGGATGGAGAGGAGGACCACCCCATGGAGGACAACCACAAGGAGGAAGAGGCCAAATCCGAAGCCCGCCACCTACTGGAAGAGGAGCTTTTAGAGGTGCAAGCAGGGGAAGAACAGCAGATGGCAGAGTCATTTGCTACAAATGTAATCGAGTGGGCCACTTTGCTATTAATTGCCACACCAACCAGACTAATGGGTCGGGAAACGAGTAAAGGGGACGCTAGGAAAGGGGGCTAGCGTTCTATCTTCCTATAATTCCCCAAATTTTAATCAGACCAACAAAATAGCCATTCTATGCGAGGAACATGAACAGGGTGAATGGAGGGATACTGGGAGGCAATATTCAGGAAGCAGAAGTACCCGAGGCAGGACATGGAATCAGCATATGAGAAGGCAAACATTGAAGAGTGAGGATGAATTAAATAGGAGACTAGACGAAAGAGGGACACAAGAGTTTATACCTGATAATCCTGGTTTGGTGGGACGATCGGACTCAATTAGAACACTAGGTGTACTAGAAATTGAAGCTCTAGTAGATTACAAAAACCGTTCGATTGTCATTGACACTGGTGCCTGTGTTAGTTGCATTGACGAAAGTATAATAACCAACAAGGAAAGAATTCAATTAGTAGAAGGTGTGAACATGAAAACTGCTACGGATGAACCAGTTAGCATAATTGGAAGAGTCACCATAAATCTACAAATAAGTTGTTGTGTTATGAGATTTCAAGTCTTTGTAGCGAAGGGACTAGGAGGCTGCTGCATATTAGGAAATGACTTCCATCTGAAATTTCAAACTGTTGTAAATTTTTCTAAAAGAACAGTTACCTTTAAAAACTTAAGTGGAAAATCCATAGTAGCGCCATTTTTGTGCCAGGAGCGCAATGCAAAGTACTTAAGCCCACCTCCGAATCCTACGTGGCTAAATCAGATACTTATTGATGAAGCTGATGTTAAGCCTGCGAAAGTAATAAATCTTGAAGAGATTGAGATACCTCCAAAAAGCCAGAGGCTTTTGAAAATAAAGTTTGAAGGTCCATTACCCGAAACCGGAGTTATTGAGTCAAGCTATGAGTTGTTTAAGACACGGTCTATAATTATCCCGCCGAGTCTTACTGCCCAGCCACGACTTGAAGCCATTATAGCTACTAACATGTCCCAAGAGATTAAGAAATTGGCTGAAGGAGAAGTGTTAGCTGAAGTTTTTGAAGCAGAAGAGGTTGAAGCTGAAAAGGTCTGTCAAGTTAAGATCGAAGGAAATATTGAAGAGAAGCATCAGCAAGACTTCGATGAAGGGAAGCTAAACCTTAATTCTCATCTTACACAAGATGAATATTGCGCAATGATGGATTTACTTAAAGAGTTTCAGGATGTATTTGCGTGGAATTCATCAAAGATTGGTAGGACAGGTGTAAGTGAGCATAAAATTGAACTTACGAGTCAGAGTCCCGTGCACCAGCCACCATATAAAGTGTCACATAAAGAATGAGAGATCCTACGAACTCAAGTTGAAGACATGTTGAATAAGAAGGTGATTCGGCCCAGTAACAGTGCTTACTCATCCCCTGTCGTATTAGTCAAGAAGAAGAATGGAGAGTGGAGATTTTGCGTGGACTACAGGAAGCTTAATGAATTATTGACTCCTATACAACATCCATTGCCACGTATAGACGATATATTGACATATTTGAATGGGTGTCAGTGGTTTGCCACTTTGGATTTAACTGCAGGTTTTTGGCAATTACCTATAAGAGAGTCAGATAAGCATGTAACTGCATTTGTTACTCCAGATGGACTTTGGGAGTATGAGGTCACACCATTTGGACTGAAAACTAGTCCTGCAGCATTTCAGACTTGTATGGACAAAGTACTAGCCGGACTTAAGTGGGGAACTTGTCTTTTGTATCTAGACGATATTTTGGTGATGGCTCCAACATATGCCGAACTGTTAAGTAGATTGAAGGAAGTCTTTCTGAGAATAAGAAGCGCTCATATGACACTGAATCCGTCAAAATGCAAATTTGGCTATCAGGAAGTGAAAGTATTAGGTCATACTGTAAGTGCCAGAGGTGTGAGTCCTGACCCTGGAAAAGTAAAAGATATTCTCAATTTTGAACCACCTCGTAGACTTCGAGCAGTAAGGTCATATCTCGGACTTTGTAATTATTACAGGAAATTTATACCAAATTACTCAAAGATTGCTAGGCCTCTCATAGAACTAACTAAGAAGAACATACCATTTCACTGGAATACTGAGCAACAAGTTGCATTTCAAACATTAAAGGACAAACTTACGACCAGTCCAATTCTGAGACATTTTGATCCCAATTTGCTTGTTGAGCTTCACACTGATGCCAGTGATGTCGGAGTGGGAGCGGTCATCATGCAGACAGATAATGGTGATACACTGCCCGTAGCTTATGGTTCAAGACGACTCTCCGAGGCTGAAAAGAGATACACCACAACAGAGAAGGAGTGTATAGCAGTTGTTTGGGCTAGTCAGCACTTTAGACAATTCTTGTGGGGTCGCAAGTTTACCATAGTGGTCGATCACCATGCGTTATGTTGGCTTAATAAAAACAGAGATTCATCTGGAAGATTAGCTAGATGGGCCTTGAAACTAATGGAATTTGACTACCAGATAAAACATAAGCAAGGCCGTCTCCACGTAGTTCCTGACATGTTATCGCGGAACACTTGTGTGGACTGTACACCGGATGATGAGGACATGACCAATGAGATACCTATGTTAGCATTAAAGCTAGATGATTTGGGAAAGTTCCAAGATGACGATGATGAATGTAAGAGGATCAAGGAAGCAGTGCTGTATCCGGAAAAGACTACATCTAGTGACCGTAGATTAGGTCGAAGCTTTGAGTTGGAGAATGGTGTGCTATATCGCAAAAATACGGGCCATCAAGGTAGCAGAAAATTGTTGGTGGTTCCCAACAACCTCAGACACGAGATTCTATACGAATGCCACGATAATCCTTTAACTGGTGGACACTTAGGGTTCAGTAAAACATTTTATAAAATCAAGAGCAGATATTACTGGCCTAACATGTTGAAGGAAACAGAAAAGTATGTTAAGACATGTAATGATTGTCAAACAAGGAAGACACCTAAACAAGCACCCGCTGGACTTTTGCAACCCATACCAGTAGGCCAGATGTTTGACCGAATAGGAATTGATATACTTGGTCCATTTACTAGAACTAGCCGTGGAAAGTTGTACATTATAGTTGCAATGGACTACGCTACTAAGTGGGCGGAAGCCGAGGCAGTACGAAATGCCACAGCCGAAGAGGTGGCTAAATTCCTGATTAACCGAATCATTTGTAAATTTGGATGTATCAGAGAAATTCACAGTGACAGAGGTACTAATTTCAAATCCACCCTTATTACCGAATTAATGCAGGGCCTTGGAGTACAAACTTCGTATACCACAGCATACCACCCTCAATGCAATGGACTGGTGGAACACTTCAATGGCACTCTAGCCCAGATGTTGTCCCATTACGTGAGCACCAATCAAAAGGATTGGGATCTGTATGTGAACCTTACGTGTTTCAGCTATAACACGTCTAGGCACGAAACCACTAGGCACACGCCATTTTATCTTTTGTATGGAAGAGAAGCCCGTCTACCTAGCGAGACGTCGTTGAACCAAACCCCAAGTGAAGAGACAGTGGAGCACCTTTTAAAGAGAGTCCAACAGTGTCGAAAGGACGTGAGTAACATCATTGAGAAGGCGCAAAAGAAACAGAAGGACTATTATGACCGGAAGCACCGCCATGTTGTGTATGAAGAGGGAGAAGAAGTCATGGTCTGGACACCTATCCGAAAGAAAGGTAAATCTACGAAACTGCTTCACAGGTGGCATGGGCCATATACAGTACATAGAAGATTGTCAGACGTGAACTATGAGGTTAAGATCATCCCGACTAACAACCGCATGGCCTACTATGACACAGTTCATGTTGGAAGATTAAAGAAGTTTTATGCCAGAAACTGAAGTTATTTAAAATTAGTATGTGTGGGTATATAATGTCAAAATAAAGTGATGTGAAAAACAAAACATTATAAATTATTATTTGTGTAGATTAGTTTATTTTATTTATTCAGTTCATTTATTCAGTTTTATTAGTTATTCAGGCAGTCGTTTTTATTCAGTTGTGTTCAGCTGAGTCAGTAGGGACAGTGACCAGCTAGCTGACTTTGCAAATTAGAATTGTTCGGGACACTCAGTCGAAGTGGTGCTTATGGGTAGTGTATTTCACCTTGGACACAGTTCTATAGTGTACACACAGCTACGGACTTCCTAAATTTGTAAGACATATGTACTTTATTCTACATAAAAATATATTTTAAGTATCTCATATATATATTTATGTTTTGTTAATTGTGCTTGAATACATATCTAGAATAAACTTATTCATATAATAATAGTTATCGTATCATAATAAGTACTGTTAACAAATTGTTTATGAACATTGCAAGGGTTATATTAGTTGTTGACTAACTTGTGTTGTGGAGTATTCTGTTGTGATAATTCTTAGGAATGATGATTATAAAGGGCTCAAACTTATACAGCTATATGAGGGTTATATGGTTAATATGGTTAAATGTTATTATGTTTTCTATGGTTGTATGTGCTAATACAGAGAAGTCCCAGACAAGAGAGGGTACAGTGCCTATATCCGTAGTCTCAGGTGTATATTGGAAAGAGGTTTATGGTGCTGAGATGTATGAGGCATCAATTCCTTTAGTTTATAAAACTGTCTGGCCAGGAGTTGATAAAGCATATTTTAGTCGTAGTAAAGGTGAAGGGTTTTGTAATTCTACTATGAATAAACCAGAATGTACTTTGTATTCTTGGATAGAAAACGTGTCCAAAGAGACTGGAGTTCGTATCTCGTGGTTGAACCAGAGTCTGGCTGACGTAGCAGAAACATTGTTACCTGTTACAGAGAGACGAGATAAACGTAGCCTGAAGTTTATTGGTAACTTCGCCCATTGGTGCTGTGGAGTTGTCACTGGGAGACAGCTGAGACCATTGTACGCTAACCAAGAGAAGATGAGCGATTATGAGCAGCAGTTGCAGGAGGAGTTACATGAAGCTTATTCTGAACTTGATAATTTAACAATTAATATGAATTCTTACAGTGCTGAGGTAGAGCGAACCTTTGCTCAAGTAATTGATGTCGGTATAAATGTTACCAAAATGTTGGACCTTTTCAGGGCTAAGGTCTATGCCAACGACCATGGTGTAAATAATAAAATATACAGTGTGTTACAGTTGAATGCAGTGCAAGCAGCTAGACAGTTACAGTTGTTGCAGTTGGTTACTAGGTTAGAAGTACTTAGTCAGTGTCGGGAGAAGAAGTTGCCTAATGCCATTGTTCCTGTGTCACAGTTTAAAAGAGATTTGATTAAGTTAGCTTCTTCACTACGTTTAGATGAGTATGAGTTAGTAATTTCACCTCATGATGTGACTAAATATTTATCTTTAGAAATTGCTAATTGTATAATTTCAGGTTCAACCATAGTTATTAATGTTAAAGTTCCAATTAAGAGAGTAGGTACCCAATGGAAGCTCTTTGAATTGTTACCAGTACCTTTTGCTTGGCATAACTCAACTTGTAGTATAGAACATGGTGTTACATTTATAGCTTCAGATAATGAAAGGGTTATGACCATTCAGGGATCAGCATTACATGACTGCCAACCATATAATAACCCACTTTGTTTTGTACCTAGGTATGATGGAGACTCCGTGTCAGGTTCGATGTGCCCTAGAGCTATGTTTTTAGAAGCGTCTATACAAGAACTGAGTAGTATTTGTACTTTCTCGTGTGTTCCCAGACAGGAGCCGGTTGTAAGGAAGGTGGACGATGAAACCTATGTCCTTACCCATGTTTCAGGAATGTTGAACTTTACATGTCGCTTTGGTAAGAACCAAACTATTCAAGGGTTAGGGAGAGAACGAACAGGGGCGTTACAGATTAAGATACCATGTGATTGTAAATTATTTGTAAATAATAATGTACTTGTATTTGACAATTATCCTTGTGTAAAGAAAGTTTCAGAGTCCTCAATCATACATATTGTTCCAGCTTCATGGTCCAGATTAAAAACTTTGAAGATTCCAGCTAGGAATTCTTTTTCTTCAGGTTCATTCGAGACGATGGAGGAGTGTTTAGATATAAGTTGGCCGACCGTGGTACCACATTGGAACCTGTCCTTTACAGCAACTCATCGAGGAATCAGGACACCTTCAACTGTTACAAGGGAGAGTCAGGAAAATTGGTCATTATTGTTATATGTATTGCATGCTGTGTATTTTGCTTTGGTAACTATTATTGTAGTTAGGAACCCTCACTTAGTTGGATTTTATATTGTTAATGTTGTAACTGCTGAACCCATTGAAATATATGTGGATAATGAGACTAAATGGGAAATATTATATTCGATAATATTAATTTGTATATTTGTTTTGAGCTTTTTATTTGGGAAGACTCATCCGCCGGTGGAAGAAGGAAAAAGGAACTGACGATGTTGCCATGATGTCACGTCATCCAGAGAGCGATGACCTGCCTCGCAACATGCCACTTGTTAAGGTGGATGGTAAAGAATTACGGATAACCTTAGAATGGTGGGACCCAGTTGGAGAACAGTGATAAGTATTATAGCTAAAGGAATAGTGATTGATTTATTAGGAGTATAATTAATTGTGTATGTAATAATATTTTTCAGATTTAAACATGCAGAATATATGTTGTTTATATTGAGTTGATATTTTAGTAAAGAAATCTTGAAATAAGTATTTAATGTAAACTTAGGGAACTGGTAAGGCATTTACTTCTAGAGATGTCTTGCTAATATTACGGGTTGCTAAACATATGCAGTCAAGAGGAAGGCAGATAGCAAAGATATGGTGTGGTCGGTAATCTGTGCATGGTAAGATAACTGTGTGAGTGACAGGTGTGGTGTCTGTAGAGTGTGTGAGGTGGCCACCGTTATGAATGTGAGTGTGCGTGTTTGTATGCATCAGACGAGAATTGAAAGTATAAGTCTAACTTCTCTTTGTCCTAATTTAATTCTATTTTATGTTAAGGGTTTCATATGCTGTTATAACATGACCTTGAGGAATAAAGTGTATAAATTAATTTGCAATTGAAATAATAACTAATTTTGATATAACATTTATCTTATTAATTTATTTACAATGTTCATTGTATAGAATTATAAATAACATATTGTTTAACATTTTATAACCTTGTATATTGAATGAAATTGTATACTGTATAATGTGGTATATTTCATAACATGATATTGTCTTGGATTTTTCTTTTTATATTTATTATTAGAGTAACAGATTTATTATACATTCTTTTGAGTGAATAATGTAACTTGCATAAAGTTTTATTTGTGTTCGTGGGCATGTTTTATGATTAGAGGAATTCATAAGCTTTGATAAACAAGTTTCAAGTTAAGAAAAAAAATGCAGTTGTGTAATTACTGTAATAATTGTCATAATGTATTTATGTAAAACTCATGCAAATCATGATTGCTTATTTTTGAGCTTTGTTTAATTTATCAATTTTAATAGTAGTGTTTTGAACTTAAAATCATTTAACTATGTTGTGTTAGAAGTTATACTGTATACTATTATAGTTAAGATTGTTTGTTTGTATGTTAAAGTTATAATTATTTGGTCATAGGATTTACATATTGTGCAACTCAGATCAAGGACACTATATAAAGTGAGATTGTGGACAATAACTTCTAAAACATTATTTGGACTCTTAAGAATTTTAATAATAATATCTTAATTGTGCTTAGTATGTATGTATTATCAACAAACTCATTGTATTTATGTAAAATAATACAGAGTTCTACATTTTCATTTTTAATTGGGAAATTGTCAGAGAAAATTTAAGTATTGTATTTATATATGTTAAATGGTAATAATAGTTTATCTATAGTTTTTATTATTGCATATTGGATAGTGGTAAACATATTGTTAGGTTAAGAAATATACTAAAGGGAGTCATAGGTGTTTTAAATCAATTGTTCTTAATCATATATTGTTTGTGTAATTTTGATAAAACTTAGTATGTTTTATTAAATTATGAAGTGGCTTAGTTGAGCCAAGGTAGAATCTAGCAGCAGGCGATGAACCCAGGGCGAGCGCGGCATTTGCTGACGGAGCGTCCCCGTTGTGAAACTGGAGCGGTGCACGCTCAGCATGACTATACTCCGCGCAGCGTAACTTGGCTTCCTCTATGGCGCGTGCAAAATATAATGGCTCACTAACCACTAAAAATAAAACTAGTTTGAAAATTTAATACTTTGTTAATCTAGTATGGTATATTGAATAGCTGACATTTTCAATGAGTTATTAGTGTTGTAATTGCATTATACCATATTTATGTTGAATCATATTTTTGTGTATTACTTGTACTATGTAGGCTTTGAAAGTAAAGTGATGTATGTATGTTATCTTTGGTTATGTTAGTATTAGTTATGGATTGTAATTTGTTGTATCAGTTTTGTTTGTTTGTATTCTTTTTAACTTATCTTTGGTGGTACGAGTCTCCCAAACAATTTTAAGAGTAGGAAAGAGTAGGATCCCTCAAATATACAAAATAGAGTAAATTTACCCCACTAATGTTTTTGCTAGGGTTGTCCCTCATTATTGTTATTTAGAATAGGTGTTAGACTCTAACGGGAAGTCATGTCGTAAGGTGTCTGAGCTGCAAATCTACCCGAGGAGCTGCCAATCTGCCAATTCAAGAACCATCCAACGACTGTGGTTACTAGTATTTTCTTCATCATAAGTGGTGGCGTAAAGACCTAAGCATTTTGACCCCCCCTTAAATTTCGAACTACCAGAGCTGTCTACTAGCTATCTGAGGCCTGGTGTCTCGTATCTCTACCCTTTGGGAAATGAACTGTTGTTTATTTGGAGCTACTCTGGACCTTTGGTGTGCAGTGGATATTCATGGACCTCTAGAGTGGAGTGTTTTCCTGAAGAAAAAAAAACTGAATGCTGTTTTTTTTTGTTTGCCTGGGGAAGTGTTACGAAGGGGCCCATTTCCCTTCGTATTATATGTGGTTTATGCTGTGTACTGCTGAGTACGCTGAGGCAGGAAGAGGGGGAAGACCGGGAGTTGAATTAGAGGACAGACGGAGAGCGGCAGCCGAGCGACCCAGGCGCACCGACGGACCTAGGAGGAGGCGATGGACATCCAACACCCTTAGACACCTGAAGACGTGGCCTACTGATAGGGTAGACGTGGTGAGATTTATGTCCGCGTAGGGAAGTTGTAGGAGTTATACTGGTAGGGACCGTGGAGTAGCTGTACCACCTAAAGAGAGAAATAAAAGGTAAGAGAAATATCTGTGTTTGGGTCTATTTTATCCTCTGGACTACCAACCCCCTAGCGATCACCCCTTCACCGAGGGGGACGTGACAATATTGCTGTTACCTGTTTTTGTTCTTCATTTGTTTTAGCTGAGATAGGTTAGTCGGTCACATGGCTGCTAATTTCAAAATGCTTCTTTATGGTTGTTACAAGTTTATTTTGTAATGTTAGTATTATTTAAGATTGTTATTTAATTATGTTTCTCTCCAATATTTATTTATTTTGTCATTTTAAAGAATTGTTCTTATGCTAACTGTACTGTTACTTAAGCTATGCCTAGCCTATTTTTTGCAGTCGTTTTTCGTAGGTTTCTTTGCTAATATTAGTCAATTGTATTTTTTTGTTTATATTGTGGTTTATTGATTCTTTTTGCAACATTAAAATTTTTGCTTAACTTGTTAACTTTTTTTTTATGTGTCATATTGTAGCCTAGTAAATCCCTTATAAAAGTAAAATATTTTATCGATGGCAAAATCCCTCCCGCCCGCACATACACGTACAGTGGTATTGACTCTCCCGCCCGCACATACACGAACAGTGGTACTCACCCACCTGCCTACCCATACACGAATAGTGGTACTGACTCTCCCGCCCACCCATACAAGAACAGTGGTACTCACCCACCTGCCTACCCATACACGAATAGTGGTACTGACTCTCCCGCCCACCCATACAAGAACAGTGGTACTTTCCTAACTTTACATGTTTTTCCAATAATTGTGTATTTTCTTGTTACGCAAATGTTGTGTTTGGAATCCATTTTTTTTACTTTAATTTAATTTATTAATTTCTTTAACCCTAGATGGTGAATACTAGGTGACCTATTATGAACTCCCAACTGCAAAGTGCTTCTTTTCAGCGCTTTGCAAGCTTTTTTTATAAAAATGATCAAAAATACTAAATATGCTCCAAATGTCAATTTCATAATTTAGTTTTTCTTCTCAAGAATTGTACCTTCACATACTACCATCAAAACTAAAAAAAATAGTAAATAATTATTGTCTAGAAAAGATTGAACAAATTTTAAAATTTTGGTCGCTAATTATAAATTATAACACTCTTTGGTAGCAATAAAAAATGTTTGTAAATAATTCCAAGATAGCCAAATTGTTTATTATTTTGTGCACTATAATAATATGTTGTTACATTTGATATAAACTACTAGTTTTTTTATGGTTTGTTTACATAAAACGCAAAAATTAAAAAATATGCAAAGTTACAGTATGCACTGTAGGTAATCAAATTGTACATGTAAAAATTCTAAAAAATTACCACTGAATAGAAAAGAAAAAGTGTTTTAGGAAAAATAGTGATATTGTACCATATACAAAGTTTTATATTTTTAGTTTGTTGTGGAAAATACAAATTTTACCATGGAAACGAAAAAATCTGTGAAAAATTACATACATAACAATCCATAAATAAGGGGTATGTATAATTTTTTTTGCTACATGTACTTTATTAGTACAATCTATTAACTAGAAGAAAATTTAAAATATATGAATACATTTCAAAATGTATAAAATTTATAACACCAAAAGTCACTGTGTGCAAATTGTGTGAACGGCTCTTAAAAAATTGTGGATATTGTAATCTTAGTAAAAATTTTAAAAAGATTTTTCTGAGAAAAAACTGATAAAACAGATATTTCTGAATAGAAATATAAAAAAATAATTATATTCATGACAAAAATAAAGTTTTGACGTAAGATAATAACATACTACGTTATATTGTTGTCAATAAATAAAATAAAATGTAATTCTAAGCAAACATAAATAATATATATTATTTTATTATTTTTTTAAGATTATTATGAGAATGCTAAACTAATACCATATTTTTACATGTCTTATTTGATCAAATTGGATAAAAAATAAATGTTTAGGCTAGTACCTACATAAATACATACATGGTTGTCAAATTATAATACACTAAAAAAATGAAATATTTTACTCACTTTTAGTTCTCCAGCCTGTTTTTAGCCCTAAATTGCATTATTTGTAAGTAGGATTGTTATTATTATGATTTTGAAGTGCTACTGCTTTTATATAAATATAATGTAATGTTGATTAGTGGTAGGACTTGTTAAAAATGCCTAAAACTAATTTCCTTTTATGAACTGTCACTTCCACTAAAATATATTAAATATGAACTAACAACACTATTCACTATACTACACTTTCATTTCATTTCAATTCACTACACTTATTATGGTAAATACAAGCGGTCGAGAGAACGTTGTATATAAACAAAGATAGCTAAACGTAAACTGACGGCCGCTCTTCTACATCATCGTTGTCACATAATCACTGCTAACGTACAGCACAAAATTTCCTTGAGACAGTACCAACCAACGCAAGAACTTTCTGGATTTCTACCCAACTTTTTATTTGTTTATATAGCAATAAATAATTTATTTATTATAACATTTTACAACAGCACATAACGCACCAATATTGGCTTTTGAAAGAACATACAAAGGTATACAAACACATTTTTGGTAAAACAACCAAAGCACCTACAACAGTGAAATTTGTTTTGTTGGCTAGAGCATTTCATTCACTTCAGACAGACAGTTTGTACACCTGATTCCGACTATTGGTTATTGTATAGTTATGTGACAAACATCACCCATTTTTCCCACACCCAATACCCTGCCGGGCAGAAATTAATTTTATTCCTACGTTTGTAAAATTGTATAAAAATTTATTAAAAACATGAAATGTACAGAACAGAACATTCTGCATCCATTGGTGCCAAGTTTGTCCCACTTGCTTGATGATAAACATATGTTTTATTGAGTTTTACAAAACAGCATGTGATGTGCCTACTTCCGCGATCGCGTATACGTATAAAATAGCGATTTTTTGAATTTGCGTTCAAGTAAAAAAAAAAAACTTGTCATTTTTTGCTGTTTTTACTTTTTTTGTAAAACCCGTTTTTGGGTATTTTGTTAGTTCGTAACATACCTTCTTAAATATCCATTTTGTGAGTTTTTTCTAAATTTTTAAATGCATGATTTGATTTAGGCAGCTTTCCTTTTAATTATTTTATATAATTTGACTCTACAGATTAATTATTTTTTTTTTTTACTCTCCTAATATTTAAAACTGTCGTGTTTTCTCTCTTGTGCGGGGCTGCAATTAATTTTTGTGGGGTATTTTCAGTTTTCGGCTCCAGGGTCCTGGAGGGGAGATGGATCGTCGCCTGCATTGCCTTCCACCTTAATGTCGCCTGGGGACGCAGATGAGGACCTGCAGACTGGGCCGACCACTTGGCCTTCTTTTCGGCCCAGAGGGAGTACCACCTTCATACCCACACTTCCTCGCTGCGGTTTTCTCTGTTTCCCCAGCCAGAAGACTCCAGCATGCAGATGACGTTTCATATTTTTCCTTTCTTCTGTTACTTCCCCGGCACCAAGAAGAATATAAAAACTTTGTGTAGTGCTGCAGTGGGGTTTTATTTTATGTTTGGGTTTGACAGTTTTCTGGTTGGACTTATTGTTTAAGGGTGGGTTTTTCTGGAGAGAACAGTTAATTTAAATTTTTTAATTTAATTATTGTTCATTGTTATAGGAGTTGTTTGATTGTTTTTCTCTCGTTAACGGGGTTCTCAGAGGCTTGTTTTAACTTCCAATTGCCATTAGGAGCCACCTAGTTTTACCTACTGGATTCGGTGTAATTATTAATTAAATCTTTTGTTTAGTTTTTTTTTACTTTTCAAAATTGGCCTAACCTTCATATTGTTCCCCAGGCCCAAATTAGTTAAAGCTGCTGTTTAATTTTGTTCTGTTGTTCTTTTTAATTAATTTGATATTTATAATTTATTTTGTAGTTCATATTTTGTGTTATTTATAATATAATTAGTATTTGTTCATTTGTAAGTTTCCAGTATGTGTTGTCAATATTTTTAGGCAGTGGTGGTGTAACCAGGGGGATCAGCTGACTCCCCTAGAACTGTAGGAAGGGGTCAGGGGGTCATAGAAGAAACATTGAATACTAATAGTTCTGAGTAAAGTTAAAAAAATTAATTTTTATATCATATCTTAATCAATCAAAACACTTTAATTTTGAAGTGGATGGTTAATTTATCATACATATAACCTAATTTAAATTCTCACGCAACAAAAATGGGAGTGTATCTAGAAGCATAAACTTAGTCTACAACTGTAGTCTATGGCTGGTTTGTGTGGTCCAGAGACGAGTGACGTGCACTGTGAGTCACCCCTACAGACAGACTGTGACCGATGACTTACATGGGAGGTATACACAGGAGGGATTCACAATTTTAATACACCAAGATTGAAATAGCGAATGTTAACTATGACAATGATTGAATTGGATTCTATGTGTTTGCTTTAGTAGGTTCGAATGTTTGGTTATTAGTTCAATAAATGTGGTCTTAAAACACCAACACCGTGTTTTATTAAAAACGTGGCTAAAAATTAAAGAAATATATAATATCTATTACCCTTTAATTATTTAAAATATATGTTGATATCCCCATACAATTATTTATTATACTTTGTCTAAATTATGATGAGTGATAGTGCACGCAAGGCCACCAACTCCTTTTTTCATCTCAGAGCCTTCAATTCTTCAAATGCAACCACAAAATTCATTTCAGCTTTCGTAAGATGCATGTCGCTGGCCAGGCCATGTTGGATTTTTGTAAAACAATTAACATCATGATTTAGTATAAAAATGGTACCACATAAGAAAAAATACGAACCTTAATTTTAAAAGAGAAATTGAGGACTAAAGTTTTACGGGCCAACGACATGCCAGCCCGACAACTTGCGAATTTTATGATGAACAAAATATACCAAATGTTTGTACTAAATGGTACTAGTAATGAAAAAATTGGCATCTCGATATATAAAGAGAAATTTAGGATTAATGTTTACCGGGGAAGACAGAAGAAGTAAGAAGTGAAGTGGATTATCTTTGTTATCATTTTAAATCTGATTTAGACCAGACAAAGCTCATAGGCCACAGTTCCATCATACAAGAGTTATCAAAATATCAGAAAATTAAAGATGTACGCAACTTAAAAAGTTTCTCATTAAAATTGTTAAGGTTGTCAAGTTGCTACTTGTCTTGCCAGCATCTTCAGCAACGGCTAAAAGATCTTTTTCTTGCCTTCGTTCACTGAAAACGTGGCTCAGTTCGACGATGACACAAAAGAGGTTGAACAATCTTGCCATCTTATTTGTTCATTAGGACATGGCAAAATCTATATATTGACAAGAACAATTCAATAGTGTTTTCCAGTAAAATGAAAAGTAGAAGTTAGTTTTCGAAAAAGCCAAATACTAATTCTTGTAAGAGTTTGTTTTTAAGTAGAAAAACAGACACTTATGCCTATTTATGGCTTATCTCAGCAATTGTACAAGATTTGTAATTTCTTAACAGTTAATACAGTACTTGTAATTTTTCCATCCTGCCTATTATTATTTAACTCTATTCTGCCCCAATATTTGCTTATAACATTCCCACATTATATACTGTATTAGTCTAATGTTTTCCAAGTATCTGAGGTATTAACGAAATAAAAACATAATGGAAAAGTGGATGACAAAAACTGATTGTTGTTTCGTGATAGGCCTACTGAAACTCAACACAAAACAAGTTTTTGAATATTAGTATGTAATTTCCATATAATATCGGTAACTCATTTTACAATTCCATTTGCTTTGTTTTCTGACAGTTCATTAGTACTGCTCCGGTAATGTAGTTTGTTTTTTTACTATTAGGCTATTATTTATTATATTTGAAGAAATTCAACTAATGGTAATATATAAAACAATACAAAATATAGACTATCTAGTATTGTTTTTAGTATTTAAATTATTAGCATATAATATACTATTCTCCTATGATAAATTTAAGTGCTAAGTTAGTGTAAAATGTGATTTCCGTGTGCGTTAATTTTCAAAACTTCTACCCCTGGCGGAGGACTCCCCACACCCCCCTCCCTTTTGCTCCGATTGATCCCCCTGATCAAACCTCCTTCCACCGTCACTGTTTTTAGGCTATGTATGTGGGTTGTTATATTTTTGTTATTGATATAATTACTTTGTTAGTTCTATTTATTCATGATTGGTATTCTTGAAAATTTTTTTATTATAGTTATATTTTGAAAATTCTTTAATATTGTGGCTAGGCCTAAAAACAATTCTTTTTAATCCTAAAACGGCCAACCGGCTATTTTAAAATTTTTTCATTTTTGCTTTTATTATTTGTTCTTTAAGTTTAATTCAAAATTAAATTCTTTTTAAAATAAATTACATTTTTGGCCATAACTTGTGTTCTTTATTCTGTGTCCTCCTGAATCTGGTGCCTCTCACATAACCTCGGTGGATCCAGTTTTGATTTTGCGAGGGTGGGTGCAGAAGAAAGGAAAAATATGAAACGTTGTCACCTACATGCTTAAGTCTCTTCAGCTTGGGGTCTGTCTCCCAATTATGTGCTAAAAATTCCCCTACTGAGTAAAAGGCCTCAGTCAACAAACATTTTTTTAAGCATGCTTTCAAATTCTTAGATATTGGAGCTGTCTTTATTGTCTCGGAGAGGCTGTTAAAAAATACTAAGCCCGCATATGAGGCTAGTTGCTTGTATACTACCGTTCTGTGTTGTTCAGTACAGTAGTTGTCCCTGCCCTTTTGTACTGTAAGTGCGTATGTGTCACCCACCTACACCTAAGTTTTCTTGTTCATGCAGAACAAAGAGCCTCCAGTACACAAAGGCAAGGCAGTGTTAAAAGTCCAAGCTGAATAAAGGAAGGCTTGCATGATTCACTCTGCTTTAGATTTGTAATTATTGTAACAGCCCTTTTTTGTAATCTGAATAATCTAATAAATGAAGAATTAGAACAACCTCCCCATAATATTATCCCGTAGGATAGATGGGGATAAATGGCTGTAGTAGGCCATAAGGAGAATTTGTGGTGGACAAACTTTTGATACTTTTCTCGAAAGGAAAATTTCGGAAGATGCTTTTCCACAAACACTATCCACGTGGTCGTTCCATGTCAAGTCCCAATCTAAATATATTCCCAGGACCTTAACTGAGGCAGAATTCTCAAGCTTTGTGTCGCCAACCATGACTGCCGGGCCACACTCACTGAGACAGATTGACCTTAGGCGGAAGGTTAAGAAGGTAGATTTTGATGCATTTTATTGTAAATTAATTTGATTAAAATGTTGTATACATGAGTTTAAGTCTATAAATGTTTCAAGTTCTAAGGATTCTTTTGTTTTGGATTTGAAAAAGAGGGTTGTATCATCCGCATACTGAACAAGTTGTCCTTGCTGCAGTGAAGTACTTACCTCATTTACAAAAATTAAAAATGGTAAAGGGCTGATTATTGATCCCTGTGGGACTCCATACTTGAGCTTTAATTGAGTAGAGGATATGTTATCTTTGTGTACTGACTGTGTTTTGTTGTATAAATATGAAGCAATCCATGAAAGCAGTAGCCCATGGATGCCGTAACCCTTAAGTTTTTGAAGCAAAATATTGTGATGAACATGTTAAAATGCTTTTGAGAGGTATAGGAAAACACTGAGTGTTTGATTTCGACCCTCAATGTCTTTAATCATCATATTAAGTAAACTTTCAATTACATCTATTGTCGACATTCCTTTTTGGAATCCAAATTGGTTCCTATTCAAGAGGTTATATTTTTCTAGAAATTTTGAGATATGATTTCAAGTTTTTTAAAATTTTACTAAGCACAGGAAGAATTGATATTGGTCTGTAGTTATTAACCGATTGGGGGTAATCTTTTTTGAAAATCAGAATAACTTTTGCTGGTTTTAAGGCACAAGGAAAAATTCCTGTGTTGAATGAGGTTTTGATGATCTCAGTCAATGGCCCAACTATATGCTGGCAGGTCTACTTGATCAACCATGTGGTCACATATTGTGCATCAACAGATTTATTTGTAGGAAGTTTGCTAGTTTATTTCGTGATCGGTGACAGGAGCCATTACCATGGAACACACTGGGGTATATTTATATTGGAACATATGAGGAGTTGGGAAGGTTGTAACTCGTTCTGCAACGGATAAAAAAATTTGTTAAACTAATGAGCAATTAAAGATGGAGAATTGATAACTTTGACATGTATTTTGAGTTAAGTCCATTTAGTTGAGGAAACTTTATTATTGTTAGTTATTTTCCATGTGGTTTTTGAAAGGTTTTTTGAATATTTTATAGTTTTGGAAACGTCATAGGCTTTGGCTGCCTTGATTACTTTTCTGTAGATTTCGTTGTAATTTTTTAAAATCACTGTTTCTTGATTTCTTGGCAATCTGGGAAAAAAGCTTTACTTTTTTCCTCGACTCCAAAATGCCTGGTGTTATCCATGAGTTTTTTTATGTCGGTGGCTAATTTTAGACGTTTTTATTGGACAACAAACATTTCAGTAAAACAAAAAGGTATCAAAAAAATAATTAAACTTTTCGTCCACTCTTTGGGCTTAAGAAAAATGCCATACTTCTTTGGCTTAATGGGAGTTAAGGAGTTTGATATTTTCTGAACGCAGATCGTGCTTTGTTACTAAAACAGCGGGTTCCCTGTCAGGCGAATGATTATTAATAATGGCTTCCTGCGCTTCAAGATCGGAAATCGCTGTATTGACGACTGAAACTTGCACACTCCGGATGTTTATGACATTATCAATAGCGGTTTCGGAGGTGACTGTTACTCGAGTAGGGGAGTTAATTGACCACGAGAGGCAAAAGACTTCCAAGTATCGATAAATCTTTTTTTTGATATCCCCCCAGTCAAGGACGTCAATGTTAAAATCCCCAATATAAATAGAACGGACTACTTAATTTAAAAAACAGGACAGCATAAAATACTTCTGTATATCTTGACTTGAACTTAAACTGGATAGCTCATGTTGATGCACTGTGCAAATAGCTTACATTAGGCATCTGTCATTAAAAGGATTAAGGAAATTTGCGGAACACCAGCAGCTAAAATACCCTATTTTTTGATTGAAGCACATTTAATGGCCAGTCAAATGTGCATAGCAGCCTAGAGTGGGACTACAATATCGAACATGGAAAGAGTCTTCATACACCAGAAAAAAGCAGTTAGATTTGTTAAACAGTTAGGCCTTGGATCCCAAAGCTCCTGCCGAGGAGCATTCCAGGAACACAATATGCTTAATCTACCGGTATTCAAACGAACCCAAACTTCAAGGAATACCACAAATATAACACAAAAAGTGCCTAAGCCTTCTCACTTCCCATATATTACTTGAGCTTTTCTGAGAGAATGTAGACGTACAAAGGAGCACTGTATTTTAACAATCTGCCTGACCACATCAAGTAAAACACGGGAAAAAACTTCAAGGGGAACCTTCTTCAGTGTCTTGAGAATAAACCCTTCTACAGCAAATATGAATTCCTGGACTTGCAAGTATGGGTGTGCGATGCATCAAAAAATAGACACGATTCGATTTAATACATCAAATCAACGATGTTGATGTCTAGTCAAAATGTTGATGCATCAAAAGTAACGCTATGCATCGATAGTGCCACAATGCATAAGCAATATCTATGTCTCAGAATTATTCTGATGCGCCAAAATTACAAATTATTAAGGGGAAAAACGCTTATTTAATCTATAATATCTATTGTTGCGTCTTTTATAACTTTGATGTTTCATATAAAATAATTTATAGTTAAATAGTTATGATTATTACTCGAGTTTGTTTTTGTGATAACGAATAGAGTTCGACCACGAGATAACTCGTCCTGATATGAACATGATATACGCCTATCAAGAAATGCGTATGGGTATCATAATTTACGTGCGAGTAGCGTACCCACATATCAGTAGAACTTTCTCATACAAACAGTCCAAATATTTCAGTTAGTCGGCAAATATTTCTGGATCCATATTTCATATTAAATAATATGAATTGTTGTGTATTTAATTGGAATAGTTAAAATAAATTAGGTCTTCTACTGTGTTTTCGAATATTGCTGATAACACTAGTACTTTCCTTATCTTGATTTTTGTTATCACTTCCTGTCTGAGAGGGTACCTGACTTGTACAGTCCAGATCTTTTACAAAACATTTCCCAATCAAAATAAAATCTTATCTTGTTTTCTTTTATAAATTCAAATGTGTTGCATTTTTAGTGTTGCGTTTTTAATGATTCACGTTCATCAATTTCAAGTCAGTTAGTCCTTTGGCACTGTGTTCCAAAATACTTTAGTCAAGATTTACATTTAAAAAAGTACAATTAAACATTAATTATTTAAAAAAACTTAATCAACATCCATTTCCAACCTTTTTATTGGAAAATATTTTAAATTAAAATAACATAGAAACTTTCAATGTACTCAGTAAACTACATTTTGTTGCATATGTTGATAATGTTTTATTAATTTTAATAAATTGTTTAAACAATAATGAATTTTTAAACTTATATTAAAATGATGATTCTTTAAAAAAATTCTGTGATTTAGCACATTTTATTTATTTATGCTTAGGTAACAACATTAATTTTTATTTCAGTCAGTTAAACCACCCACCCACCCATACACATACAGTGATATTGACCCACCCATACAGATACTGTGGTATTGACCAACCCACCCACCCATACACATACAGTGATATTCACCCTCCCATACACATACAGTGGTATTTATTTTTTAACTTAACTCATCGTCAGTTAAAAAATAAAGTTATACAGGGTGTCCCGGAACTCTCTGGAACTTTTCATCAAAAATTGTTACTTAGGTCAAGATAAACATATTTCACAGCATAAACATGGATCTACGGTGACTAGTTTACTGTCTGTATGTGTTTTTTACAAATTTTTTATAACTCAAGAACTATTTAAGATTCTTCAAATTTAGTATTCATGTGTAGCTAAATAGGTAGAACTGGAAAGTAAAACATCATTACTGTAACTAAATTAATTTCAAAATGGTGCCTTTTTAAAATCTTTAATGTCAAATTTTACGAAAACCATTATAACTATAAAAAGGTTAAAAGTTAAGTAAAAAATGCACAACTAAGAGACAAATCAAATAACATCTTATTTACCGAAATCGAATAATAAATAACCCAGTTGTGGCAATGCTTGTAAATCAATGTAATATCCATAATACAATACATATCTAAGACATAGTTTAACAGCAAATAAATATGAAATGCTGCGCCATCAGTAATCACCTGTTTTATATCCACTTGTGTTAGCAATGAGTCAGCTGTTTATTAACAATGAACTATTTATAAAATTGGTAGAATTGCAAATATTTCCACAAAACAAATTTATAAGTTGCTCAAAGTGACGGCCTACAACAACAAAGTGCACAGTCTCCAACGTTATACTACAGATAGTTCAAAAATATGTACATTTTCCTGAATTCTTGCTGCAGCTTCAATTCTGCCAACCAAGCCCATTTCACTCCACTGGTGTGCTGTGTACCTGTTCTTTCAAGTGCCCCCACAGAATAAAGTCTAATGGTTTGAAGTCAGGGGATCTAGCAGGCTAATGTTCAGGTCCACCATGTCCTATTCACATCAGCTCAAACGTAACATTTACATAGTCTTTGACGGCCATACCAATATGAGCTGGACTTCCATCATGTTGAAGACACATATCATGTCTGCTATGAAGTAGCACATCTGCTATTAATTCATGGAAAACGTCTCTTGGAAAAACAAGGTACATAGGGGAGTTAAATGTGGGGTCCTATTAAAAGATATTCAAGCTTGTTTTGGATTGCCATTAGCCATGACATAAAAGTTTCACATGCAGTTCATGTGTTGTTATTTATGTTTTTAATTTATATTATTGGCTGTTTGGTAAAAAAAAAAAAAACAAACAATACTACTGTATTAAAACAATTAGTTGACACCTAACAGCTGATGCTTACATTTCTTTGTACTATTACCTTTAGGTGATGCCTTTTGATCCTGCAGGGTTTTCTGAACCAAGAGGTATTACCAAAGAGTTGATCCTACAAGAGGCATCATCAAAATATAATAATACAAATCAAATCAGGTCCTGCCCTGGAAAATAAATAATAAAATTAAAAGCTTACTTTTCCTTCTATCAACAATGCGTTACAAATATACAGCTGATTCATAGTTAAAATTAAATAGTTCATAAATCATGGACTCATTGTTAACATGAAGTGAATATAGCTGATGCGGAGCGCCTCATATTTGCTGTTAAACTAGGTTTGAGGTATGTAATGTTGTATTATGGATATTACATTGATTTACAAACATTGTTAGACCTGGGTAATTTATTATCCGATAAATGACATTTAGGCAACCATGCCTAAAATGTCATCGGACGTTTTTGATGCAGTTTACACTATAAAAAAGTATTTTTTTACTAAAAAAATATTTTTAGTTGTAGTTATCCTTAGTTGTACTATATAATTTGCAATACATAAAAAATATTCTTTATTATTTATGAATATTACTATTTATTAACTATACCTAGTAGACTAAACTATTTAATTTCCAATATAAAACAACATTTTTATTTTTTCAGGAATATTATTAACAATACTTAGCTTGTTTCAAATTCTTATAATCTGCTTTAAAAAAATTCTCCAGAAATTTAGGAGGAAGTTAATTTTTAAACCAATCTCATTTTGAATCTAAAAATGTCCTCCAGTCCACCCCAAGTATAATATATTTATCATAGGAAAATTTGTTATTTCTCATAGTTTTGAACAACAGGTAGAGTGCATTTTAACCTAATGATATTTGACAGGCACTATAGTTAAGAACAGCAATTGTTACAAACCATTTTCACTATCACCCCCTTCACTACTGACATCAGATGTGTTTCCCAGATCTTCCTCGCCTTCATCATCATCAGATTCATTCATATTATCGAACAGATTTACTGTCGGATTATTATCTTCTTTTTGATGAGTCTACAACATAAATATGTTATATTTCAATTCAAGTAAGACTGGGCCTACTTTGCTGCAATGATTACAGTATAATACCAATTTCAGACATTAATATGAGATAGTTAGATAATGAATTGAAATGAATACTAGTAACATAAAAATAAAATGATTGTGCTCCCAGATAGTTGGATAACAACATAATTGCACTAGTACCAACGTAGGAAAAAGAAATGAGAAAGTAGGTTATATTATTTGGAAAAAAACACATACATTTCCTAGCTGAACAATCAGACAAATTTTTTGTAAAAACCATCACAGGAATATGAAATTAAGGCCATTCACATTTCTTCAAAATGAAGTTTGAATGAAAGGGAATACACATAAATGTTCTTAAAACTGATTAAACTAAGTCATATATTTTGATAAAGAATAACCCTGCAAGTTACCAGTTAATATAGAGATATACAGTAGTTAAAATACACAAAACTGTTTTTAAATTTACAAAATGCATAATTTGGTGGAATTAATTTAAGCATTTAAAAAATGTATTCCATAGTACATTTTTCATCCGTGTGTGTTTGTGTTAATAATTAATACACAATGTCATTGATATTACTTACATGTTATAATTTAATTGACTCGAACATATTTTTAGTTTATAACCTTGCAATGTGCCTGAAGATGACTTTAATAAACATTGCATGCATAACATATCTTAAAAGTATTAATAACCCTCTCAAGTGTACAATATAAAATGTAAAAGTAATAAGGGCTATTGGAACATTTTGTAATCATTTAATTAAATATTCATAAAAATAGTAAATATCACGAAGGTATGACATGTTATATAGGGTATCCCTTAAAAAAAAAAAACATAATACAGATATATTAACAACAAAATAATATCGTAATCAATAAAATTTACTTATATCCTTGAACACAAATTGTTTCCCATAAAAAATTTGAGTAAACCCACAAACAATCCCAAAATATACAAATACTAGAGAATTCCATGTG
Organism: Stictocephala bisonia; assembly: GCA_035578905.1. Taxonomy (NCBI): domain Eukaryota; kingdom Metazoa; phylum Arthropoda; class Insecta; order Hemiptera; family Membracidae; genus Stictocephala; species Stictocephala bisonia. The sequence goes on from JAQJVL010000353.1 coordinate 608,196, forward strand.
CATGAATATATTTAAAAAGTTATCTAATCATCATACAAATAAAAGAAATCGAAACACTAAATGTATACACTACCTTTTCATTTAGTCATATGGGAGGTCTAATTTATCTTTGTTTAACCCATTGCGGATCAAAGACGTCGCGTTCACGTCCTGCGCGCGGGTGGACTGAAAGCTCAGCGACGTGATGTTCACGTCGCTGCACCTGCTGTTTACGATTGCGTCATTCAAGGTCAATGTCCACTTTTAGAATGCACGCAGATGTTCTGGGGCGCTTATCAGTTTGTCTGCTTATCTTATCTCTGTTCCTGTTTACTCAAAACATTCCTCGTTTTCGATAAATAATTTGTTTCAAACTAGTTTGAGGAGTTCTGTCGTTGCGTTTGGTAGGATATATTTTCGAGTGCGTGACTGCCAGAAAATGGCGGATAACTTACGTTCGTCTGAGTTAGACAGACTACTAATGTGTAGCGGAAGTGAACCAAGTGACCTTGAGAGTGATATAGAGGGTGACGATGGGTCTGTAGTGCGATTATGTCCTCGATTAAAGAATTATTCGGACACTATCTTTGATTGTGACGAGCGTGCTAATTTGAGTGACATTGATTCCGATGTTATTCCCGGGACACCGCCGGATGTGCAAAGTTTTATATTCAATTTCACTTAAACCTGTATCGTTGAACATCAACCTGGCCCTTCAACCCCTCAACCTGGCCCTTCAACCGCTCAACCTGGCTGTTCATCCCCTCAACCTGGCCCTTCAACCGCTTTAAATATTTTGCAGTATAATATAATTATGTTTTAGTCCAATAAGATCGGTGAGGTGTTTATGTGACGTAAGTAACAACAAAACGTGTAGAGTTTGCGAGCGCACTAAGCCGGCAGACGAGCGCGCGAAGTCGGCTGGTACCGCGCCGTTTTCGGAATTAATTCGTACCGCTAGGCCCGGGCACGCGCTATGCTTCGCGATCCGCAATGGGTTAAACACAAGCTAGAGATCTTTCCACAGAAAATAATGTTGTGACATTAGGCTACGAAAAAATAGTTTCTAAATTAGACAATTTATTTCTGCAGCCATCTCATGTGTTCTGTGACATGTTCAAAAAAATATTGAACAATCTACCATAGCATTTCATGAATTACAAATCTTTTGAACGTATTAGAATCGTGTTATATTTCTGCTTGATAGGAGATGATCTAATTGAGTTCTCATTATCATAGCTGTGTAGTTTATTGTTATTTCTGTCTGTATTGTATCTGTTAGTTCATTATATGCTCCAGGTGACATATATGTTATAGATATGTAGTAATTTTCCCACTCTTAATGTATAACAATCTGTACATTTAGGCCCTATATTTATTTTTATATATTTGTATTATTGTTGCAATGCATATGTCTTATTAATATGATATTGAAAGTGTTGAATTATAAAAGTAAAGACTCTGTATTTCTGGTGATAATTAGTAAGTTCATTAATAAGCACCACTGCCATGAGCCCAACTGTATTTATAATATTATTTTGTATATTGTTTAGTTATGTTGTAATTAAGGTGGGCATTTATAGTTTGTTGAGACCTTATGTTGTACTATTTAAATAAAGTACTTTGAATTTGAATGTTAATGATACAACAGCTCTCATCAAAATAAAAACAATAGATGATTTTAAAACTTGTATGAATTTCACCATCACAAACGTAAATGAATGAATATCTTAGGTGCTGAATAAGGATAAAACAAAAATATTATAATTTATTCTAAGGAACTCCATTAATGATAAAGGGGTACTTTGGGTTAGTAGTGTAACGTTTCTTAGAGTTCATTTGGATTCTAAATTGAATTGTTCTCTACATATTGTACATTAAATAGAAACTATCCTCAAGTTAGATAGGCAATGAGTGTTTTGGGTAGGGTTGCATCTATTGAAGTACGTTTATTGGTTTATTATGCTTATATTTATTCAATTTTGAGTTATAGTTTAGTTCTGTAGGGGAATGCACCATACTCAACACAAATCATTAATCAATCATTACAACTCTATTACATCTTACGTCATTCTCAAGCTGTAGACAATTTTTTTTATTTCTCCACTTATTAACTCTACCTGGCATATACAGGGTGTCCAGCTTCTACTGTTACATATTTTAGAGGATTGTTTGTCAGGTAATAACAAGCAAATAATGCCATATAACATGTGTCTTTTCTCGATTCGTTTTCTGTCTGTGTGAGTTTTTTTACAAACATTCAAATATCTCAAAAAGGGTTTGACATAAAATACTGAATTTTGCTACGAAAGTTGATCTTATAAAAACATATTTTATGTAAAAAGGCTGTTTGGCTAAGATTATTGGTTTCAAAATGGCAGCTGCCTACAAATTTCAAAGCCAAATATAAAAAACTACACATTTTTCCGAAAATGTTAAAAGACAATTAATATTTTTGTAGACTACAATATGCCAAATTTAACAATATGAAAATTTAAAAGGTCTGGCGATAAATAACTGAAAAAATTTATTTTATTTGATTGAAAGCATTGTCATTTTGGTAAAGAGTACTCAGATGTCAATGCTTTCAGACATACACAATAAGATTCCTTTGTTATTTATCACCAAACCTTTTTAATTTTCACTTCGTTAACTTTGGCATTATGTAGTCTACAAATATTATGTTTCAAAAGTTTTGGGTAAAATGTTTCACCATCTTCCCAATTTCTATACAGAGGTGAACATGGCTTATTTTATTACGTCAGTTAAACAAGTTTTATTTCACAAATGTTATTATAGCTTTAATGAGTACTTTAATGACCATTTTCTATGGCCTTGTGTTTGAAGAATCATGTTCTGTTACCTTACATGTATTGACTATGTACCATTTTGTATGACCTTGTGTTTGAAGAATCATGTTCTGTTACCTTACATGTATTGACTATGTACCATTTTGTATGACCTTGTGTTTGAAGAATCATGTTCTGTTACCTAACATGTATTGACTATGTACCATTTTGTATGACCTTGTGTTTGAAGAATCATGTTCTGTTACCTTACATGTATTGACTATGTACCATTTTGTATGACCTTGTGTTTGAAGAATCATGTTCTGTTACCTTACATGTATTGACTATGTACCATTTTGTATGACCTTGTGTTTGAAGAATCATGTTCTGTTACCTAACATGTATTGACTATGTACCAGTTTGTTGATTACACTGATTGCAACTATTTCACAAACGTTTTATGCAATAAAGACTGTCTATTATTGATATGTTTAATATGAAGGAAAAGAACACTCACAACTACACCGCAATCACTCTTGATGGCCTTTATTATCACCTCCATGATTGTGGGAAGGTAAGCAACCATATCTTGCCTTAACACTGACGAAACTGAGGCAAACAATCCGTAAGCAGATTTACGCAGATCCGGGTCATTAGTCTTGTTAATCAGTTGAATACCAAGCTCCATGCTTTCTCTAGCCATAGGTAAAAAATTTTCATTTCCAATAGTCCTTGCAAATATTCCAAGTGTGTCTGAAAAAAAAAAAACATTTAATAAGTAAATTAAAACGCTATAAAAAAGTGTTGCCACACAGGATCCTTCCTTGGGTTGGAGGCTAAAACGAAGACTACTGTACAATGTTACTTCCCCAAAAGAAAATATATTTCTATTTGAAAAAAATATGAATGGAAACATTGTTCTAAAACCCTTTATTGAATAAGGTAAAATAGTGGAGTTGTGGAGCTAGCTCAAGTATACATTTACTATTGTGTGCAGATTTCAACATTGATTTTCTAAACTTGAACAAGATAGCTTCTAAACAGGCTTTAGACTTTATGTATGTCTAAGCACTACACCATTCTTAATGTATGTCACTAAGCGCTAGGGAAATTGCCAGACTATCTAAAAATAGAGATAGCTGTATAGATAATTTTCTTACATTGATTCACAAAAATCATCGGGAATGGAAAGTACTTGAATGAGCAAATATCTGATCATTTTGCTCTATTGATGTCTCTTAACTTAAAGATTAAACTTTATAACATTCACAATACAGGCAAAATACAAATAGTTATTCTTCAACAATTATGACTATAACTAGTTCTCTTAGTGAAACTAATTGATTTATGATTTATCAAGAAAGAGGAGATGAAAACAAATTTAATGTACTTTTTGGTGAATTTTTAATTAATTTAGATACTACTTTCCCATTGAATTAAGAATAGAAAACAACTATTATCCTTTATTTTAACAAAGAAAAATGTGATCAATATTACTATTTTACAAAGCATTCAAATAATTCTGATAAATTGGATAGGTACAAATCTGCCCAAATAAAATACCAAGTCTTTGCTAAAAATAGGTAAATCTGGAATATAATAGTCATAAGATTTTAAAAGGATCAAACAAAATAAAAGCAGCATGGGATTTCATTATTTCACCTTTTGTGAAGCCTTTACAGATACCTATTAATAATGGACAGGGAAATAAGAATAGGATTAATTGTGATAATTTTAATAATTCTTTTATAAGAAATATTGCCAAAATTATCTAGTCAAAACAGCAATAGTGTTTGTAGTTTTTATATTTTCTTTAATAATAGAAAAATACCAGCATTAATACTATTTTAAGTTTAATAAATTTTCAGTAGAACAAGACAGTGCTATATGAAGACTTAGTATAGCAATAGCTTTAATACATTTCATATGAACTCCAGGATTCTTAAGGCTGTAGCTCATTTTATTAGTGAAATTTTGCAACCCATTTTCAATCGTTGTTTAGTTGAGGGAATATTTCCAAACCGGTTAAAAGTATCCAAGGTGGTCCCGATTCATAATACAGAAAGATACAGCTTACGTGAGAATTATGGGCCAATATCTATAGCGGGGGGTTCTCAACCTGGGGGGTTGCGACCCCTAGGGTGGCCGAGGAAGACCACATCGGGCGTTGCGGAAGTCATGGAAAAAAACACAAGTCCTTTTCATACCATACATATTCAAATGTCATTAGAAAACAATAGGTATTTAAGTGTAACAGTTTTGATCAGTTAATGTGTAGATTCGAGACCAACTGTATGATTTTGTCTTAACTGTAAAAGATATATAAAAAGACTTAACAGTCGGATTATATAACATATTCAAGGAGTAAACAAAATTAAAAACACTGAGTCTTGCCTTTTCCACCATCCTCTCATGGAATGGATATAAAACCCATTGCGACCCCGAAGTATCCTCATTAGGCATAGAGTTAGAAATTCTATGATGAGGACTCATTAGAATCATAGTAAAGATTAATTTAACTTTAAAACTTCCAAGTGATTATTTATCAGTAGCAAGAAAAATGTCTAATCAAGATTATCTTGAAGACCATTAACAAATTCTACAACTTCAAAAGTCAGAGGAAATTTTTCTAAATTCATATCCATTACTCTTTGATCCAAAGTTATATTTTTGTTGAAAATGCATTTACTTAGTCCTGTGCAAATAAAATTGTTTTATCTGGTCCTTGCAAAGTTAGGTTGAGAGTGTTTATTTGGGAAAAAATATCAGCCAAGTTTGCAAGTTGGATTAATCATTCTCCATTAGCAAAATATTCTGCAAGCTGAGGATTAGCATCGTGAAGGAAATCCAACATTTGTGATCGTAACTCAAACAATCTGCTGAAGTCGTTTCCATGGGAGAGCCAGCGTACTTTGTGTGAAGCAAAAGCCTACACACTTTATGTAAAAAGCCTATCTCTTCACACAGAGCAGAAAAAAGTTGTTTTTGCAATGGACAAGTTTTTAACAAAATTAACAATTTTTACTGCATCATCCAGCAGCACTTGACGAAGTTCAACTGGCATTTTTTTATGCCATAGCTTGTCTATGTAAAAAACAGTGAACCCATTTAGCGCTAGTCATGAGGGGTTTCAATCTTGCAATCAGTCCACTGTGATACCCAGTGAGAGAAGCAGCACCATCACTGCATATTGAAATACATTTTCCCAATCGATTTTAATTGGCTCAGTAGCTTTTATAAACAGATGATACATGCATTCTCCTATTATGTGATCAGGGAGCGGTTAGCAAAATAGAATTTTCTCTTCAATTTCCTCACCCATTTCATATGGGACAAAACACAACATTTGACAACAACTACCAACATCAGTTGATTTGTCAATCTGTATTGAAAAAATTCTCTTTTGTTTAGCTTTTCTCTTAATTGATCCTTAACGTCTTCAACCATATCAGAAATTCTTCGTACTACCGAGTCATTAGACAGTGGGATTGTTTTTAACTTTCCAGCTTCTTGGGGATTTATCACCCATAAAACCATATCAATAGCAACAGGAAGTATTAAATATTCTGCTATTGTAAGAGGCTTGGAGCTTTGGGCAATTTTCAATGCTACATCATATGAAGTGTGAAAAGCATTTTGGTAAGTATTACTCATTTTAGTAATATTTCCTATTTGGTTCTTCAGAGCCTGACGTTTTTCTCAAAAAAGGTTACTGGTTTTTCCTTAAGTCCATGGTGTTTGGTTTCAAGATAGCGCAACATTTTTTATGGTTTCATGGACTCAACGAACAAAACTTCACCACATACGACACAATGAGGCTTATTTCCAAGAGATATAAACCCGAACTTCAAATACGATTCGTTGTATTTCCGGTATTTTTTTGGCTTAATATCTTTCTCATTACTCACACTCACGGAAGCACTTCTTTTTAAATATTCATCCATCTCTATGATGAACACACATAACATAAAGCAAGTAAACACGCGACCAGACTTGAACAATACAAACGATGACTAGAGTGCACTACTGCGTTCATAATAAATCGGCGGCTCAAGGTCAGGACTACCACCACTAAGCACTCCCCGGCCACGTCATTCCTCACTACCAGAGCGTAACAACAGTTCTATAAAGTAGAGCTATCACAGAGTTAAAATAAAAATCCTAATTATTACATAAAATTTCATAAGAATCGTCCAGAAATAAGTGAGTTGCAAATATGTCAGTACTATATCAAGTAGGCCTAATATATTTGATTGCACAAAATAATAAAACACAAGCCCTAGACCTAATATTCTATCTATACCTTCAAATTCCGTTCACCGTGTCTAATCTAATCATCTTTCTGACTCTCTCCACTTTGTTCTACCTAGATGCTGTTGGTATTAGTCATCGCACAAAAATACATATTTTTCATTATACAACGATGCGGTGGTTATCATGCCAAGGAAATTATCAGACCCGATGATATTTGATATATGAATATATGGCAGAAAATATAGGATCCAAAGAATATAAAATATGAACAAAAACTACATACAAAGAATTATGAAAAAAAATTAAAGCTGTAAAAGTGGTTAGTGGTGGCCATGTTTATTTAGTCATTCTGTGGCATTGGATACCCCTTCAATGCCAAAGTGCACACCTGTACGCACACCCTCAAACTAAAATAAATTATAACTTTACCAACCTACTGATTGAACTTGAAGGCATAAGGTTTCTGGTTCCTGTATTTCAGTGAGGTAAATCTTAAGACTCTCCATGATTCTTGGGAAATAGGGCAACATTGCCTCTTTGACAGCATTTCCTACAAAGAAACATAATGCAGTTCATATAGGTCTTAATGGCTAATAAGTAACAAATCTGGTATTGAAAACACAAATAATTACATTATTAGTTACATTTTTATCAGCAAACAAACACAACTATACTTATTGAACATCCCCAAAAAGTTATTCCCAACAACCAGTTACTATCTTATCGCTAGGGAAATTATATTTCACACACGCACACAAATATTTATATACTATAAAAAATAAACAAAATATACACACTAATTGTATTAAATTATTAAATATTGATAGTTTTCTAAATTGAATTTAGTATGAATAGGAAGTTAAGAAAAAGTTAAAGGCAGTCTTATTTAACCAAGCAAAGTTCTCTAATAATTAACCTGAGGATCAACGGCTTAACGTGACTTCCGAACCACGGGAGGAGCAGAGCAAAACCTTAGAGATCCTATCGGGGATCAAACCCAGACCGTTGCGTAGCAAGCCACCGCCTTAGCCCCTTAGCTATAGCCACTCCTAAGTTGTTAGAAGATAAGCAAGCTGTAATCTGTCATAAATGCTGTCTGCTTTAAAAACTATATTTCTTTTTCTACGCCAGTAAACGTTTTTTACAATGTTATGGGACAGCGGTTCAAACACAGTACCGTTCCTAAAAGATAAATTAAGTTGAACCTCCCAGGATTTGAATCCCTCAATTGGACTCAGGAGTGAAAGCTACTAGTATAGGAATAAGTTCATTTATTAATTTTTACTATACGTTATATTTTTATGATAGGGTAGACTAACCAATATGTGTACTTATACAAAAATTTATATCCGACTTAATCAATGCATGATGGAATATTTTCAAATGGATAAATTAAGATATTTATTTGTCTAAATACATAAACAGTTGGAGAATTTTATTTTTGAAAGACGATTCAAATTACTTTCCTGACTAATTTGGCAATCTGAATTAAAAATTATAAATGTTATAGTATCACTCCAATAACTAGCTAGCATTCATCAATAAAAATTAGTGTGAATAAGTAGGAAATTGATTATAATTTATATGATCATTTACTATGCACGTTTTTGGTACTGATGAGCCATGACTCAAACCAGCAGAGATCTCTATTTAATTTTTACATTTTATTAATTTAATAATGCTACATTACAGCTGACACCAATTACAATATATCATTTATATATATACAATCATACTACAACATGCAAAAACAGGCATACAATGTTTCTAATTTCTTGAAAAACAGTCCAAGCACTTATTGATTTGTTGCAGGAACTTAAGATTACAATTTTAAGAATAAATTATGAAGGTTAATGCTAACATTCTATAATATAGGTAATAATTTAAGAATAAAAAAGTACAAATAGATAATTAACAATGAGAAAAACATATGGAGTTGAAAAAGGGATAAAGATAAGACTATATATACATATATGATTTAGAGGTAATATATGAAAAAAAATTTAAAAAATGTTACAACAAGAAACATAATCATTAGGAAGTTAATTAACCCTTTGAGTGCCGGGCACTAAATTGCGAAAATCTCTGAAAAATGCCAGGTCATTTTTTATAGGAATGTCTGAAAAATGCCAGGCACATTTTAGGCTAAACGTAAGCGTTTACTAAAAAAATCATATTTTCTTTAGTTCTCAAGATACTGTCACATATTTTAATTTAAATTGTGTCTTATTAATCCATCTAAATACTTAAACAGCTATAATATAAAAATGTATCTACTTAACAAAATTTTTTTTCAAAAAAATATATCTTGTAAAGTTTTTTTTTTATTTTTCCACTTTACCATAATATTGCATGTTAGAAAAAGAATCTAGGGCCAGTTAGTAGTTTATTTTTAAAAACTACACTATGTTGTCTGTAAAAAATTACCAAATTTAATTAAAAAAAATGAAAAATTAATAATTTTTTAAATATATAAGAAAACGATGTGTTTTTATTATTTTTATAGATTTACAAATAAAAATTTATTTTATGTACAATTTGGTACTAATTTACCTTACAATGTAATAGGAAGCTCATAGACAGTTCATAGTTGCACAAAACTTAACACTACATATAACACAAAATATATACATGTTTATATACACGGCCGTAGCCAAACTTATAATAACTCATCAATAACTCTTGCAAGAGTTCTGTCACTCAAAGGGCTACGTGAGCGATTCATATTACACCATATATTAATATCATTGATTCAAATAATCACTATTACTGCTATAAATTATGTAAATAAACTTAACACAAACAGAAACGATGAAAGCTAATGTAAACCTCAACTGGAACAACGTAAACAACAACACAGCTGTCATTCAGCCGAGCGTCTGGAGGCTGTCTAAGCGCTCGCCACAGCCTGCCAAATAACAACACTGTATTATCGTTTAGTGTTTGGTGTACTATATAAAATATATATTTTCGTAAAGAGCATTTCTTTGTGAACATATTGATATAAAATAAAGCGCAAATGCATAAAATGTATAGTAACCAGGTTTGATTTTCGTGAGGTCCGTATATACGTACACTGGCATTTTTCACGCAACTTTCGGCTGTCCGTACATACGGACACTGGCATTTCTCACGTAACTTTCGGCTGTCCTTATATACGGACACTGGCACTCAAAGGGTTAAAATACTGTTCAATGATTTAATTTTTAAAGGTTTATAAAACAGGTTATTAAACTGGGAATGTCCATTATATGTTCTGGACATTAAATTTAGAAGGGTAATATATCCTAAATTTGTTTGTGATGATATGTAGATAATATTTGGAGATTTCCAATGCTTTAAGTGTTAAAGAAACAAACACAACGTTTCGACAGGTATAACAAACTCCTGCTGTCTTCAGGTGTACTTACTAACTTAGCCTACATCTATAACAATTTTTTTCTTTCTTTTTTTCTTAACCCATACTAAATCAGAAAAGACAACACTACATGCTAGACACTAAAGATTACTGTTGAAAATCAAAAGTTCTTAAAAAACTATCACACATAACATAATTATACAAAATATAATACACCATATGAAATACAAAATAAATGTAAAATATCAACAAATTATCAAAAAAAGTCAACAAAACACAGAGCAAATTATTAAATAGACCAAATACCCAATGACATACAAACATAAAAGCAAAATATGAAAAAATCAACAGAGCATAGATCAGGTTATTTAACAGACAAAATATCCAATGAGACATGAAATAAATCCAAAAATATGAAAAATTCTACAAAACATAGAGTAGGTTATTAAATAGACAAAATATTCCACTTATCCAACCAGCTTCCTATTCCACTGAGCTAATTTCAAAAATGTTCAATAGTTGCGAGTATGATATAACATTAGTGGGTATTCCAAATGACTTAAAATTATAAAAATTACAAAAACTTCATTTTATATCATTGTTGGAAGATAAATAACATTTGGGTACCATACAATTGATCCGCATTCTAATTTTGATCTAACATGAGTGAAAAACAACAATTTTAATAATTGAGAAATTTGTAAAAACTTCCCACCCTTCTGATTAAACCTATTAAAGAAAAAGGCGATCTGTGCATCGATGTAATATGTTCATTAAAAGTGAATTTTGCGTTTAATGTAACTACAAGATCTTTAATGAATGATTTGTTTGAAGTTTCACCATCTAGTGAATAATCATACCCTTCCTTCAGTTTGACGCTACTCGTTGTATCATATGTACATAAAAATGAATAAAGAGTATTTGAATTGAATTGATTTTTTTTACGACATGTCATCATAAAATATTTAAACAATTTTTCTACCAAAATCTTTAGAAATACTTGCCCATTGCAGAAAAAATATTACAGTGGGTTAGTGATTATATTACATATATTACAAATATTACAGTACAAATATTACAGTATATTTATTTTTGTGATTATATATACAAAAATTAAAAATTAAATTTCAAGTTCGGCTTTCCGTCTAGAGCATAAACTAGAAATATTTTAAACGTGGGAACCCTTTTTATTTTGTTTAGAATTTAAAAATGAACATGTGTAGCAAATTTCATCAAAATATGATAATGATCAAAAAAGTTAGAGCTAATTACAGAATTTAGTCATACACGGTCAGCTGATTAATTCCAAAGAGTAATGATATTTTACATGATTAGTTGTTCAGTAAAGGTAATTGATACATATTAATGGTTTACACACTTATATCAACTCTTTTAGAACAGTTTGACATTCATACAACTGTTTTCGATGACTAAGAAAGTAATTATGCAACAATAACTAAGCACGTCCTAGCGGGCCGGACTGTCGTCCTCAACAGCAAAAATGTCACTAGCCGACACATTGGCTTGCTAGTCTTCAGCAGAAAAAAAAAACGATGGGCCGTAGGATAGGCCCGTCGTCCTCAAAGGGTCAATGAATTAATATCTCAAAAGATATTAGCTTTTTAATATCTTTGTAGGTACTAGTTAATCTTTAACAATCCAGGGGTCGTGCGGAGTACAGGCGTATTCCAGGTAGTTCATTTTGCTTATGATGAGAGTTGACATCACATTCGACGAACATTTTGTTATCTACCTTTCCCCACTCCTTTTTCTATACATCAGTGCACATTGATTGTCGCACAGACACTCGCTAATGAGCAGTTTCATTGTTTGTCTCACACACATATGCGCACGCAAACACACTTGCTTGTCACAGAACAAACTAATTAATAATTTTATTTCTATGTCTAAAAATACCTAATTTCATCATTAGTTTTACAACAAGTATTTTATACATTAAAAAATGGGGGGAAAATATGGTAAAGTACACCTGTACTCCGAGCGACTATTCCTATTCATCGAAATCGTGATGTCCAACTTGGGTTGGCCATTTGAGGGGAAAGGGTTAAGTGAATACAGTCAATATTCTAAACTGTATTCACTTATCAGAAGATCAACTATATTCTTGAATATCTAATATTGATTAAGTTTACTTACCACACGCTCCCACAGCACTGATAGCCAGTTCTCTAAGGTGAATTGGATAAGGAGCCACAAGTAGAGGTATCAAATAGTGCATTAGTTTGGGAAGAAATGGTAGAAGTCCATCGTTCAGATTTTCACAGAACGTTTCTAATGCATAAAACATTCTTTCAACTTTTTGAGCAGGCACGTCTTCTTTGTTGGATATTTTCTGAAGATGTTCTAACAGAAAAGGTACTAACTCTGAGGCATAAATGCTTATATTAGGCTACAACAGAAAAAAGATAATATTTCAGTAAAAGTTTAAGTTTTGAACACTCATTTTAGAAATGTAATGGATAAAAATTAAAAACGCCTAATTTTAAATTGCAAATCCAGTACAATTATAGAAGGTATTTGGGATTAATCTCTTCATTTTTCCTTCATTAAAAAAAAAAAAAAAAAAAAACTGCTCTATCTGCTTCCAGCTAGTACCACATATTCTATTTATTTCTCCACTTCTTCCAGGTTTTGACTTAGTTTTTCAGTTCCCCACATCTCCTTCATCCTCTTTGTCATCTATCCTTCATCATTGCATTCACTGAAGCTGTGTCAAACAGCTGACCTCCTGACAAGGCACAGGTTTGTGCTTGGCAGTTTTTAGTGCTATTTACAGCATTTGTTAACTCTTATTTATGTGATTCATCATAACAAATGATTGAAGCTGCTTTTAGCCAAAAATATTACAAAATATAATTATGAAAATTAGAAAACAATATTTGATTGACATATAATATATACTAGCCAAAATTCCCTGCTTCACTACAGGGTGGTTCTCTATGCTTGCTTGCCCTTCCCTCTGTGGTTCTCTATAAACCATCACATCAATATAAAAGCTCAGTATGATGCAGTTCATTTGGATAACATAGTTTTACCAACTAGAAAACCGTATAAGTGTACTTTAGGGAGATGCAAAGTAGTGCAATCATGTCAGAGTAGGTAGAAATAACATTTACCATATCACACTGAAAACCAAATTTGCCAAGCTTTTGTGTCATGTTTATTTTTTGTGTTAGAAATAAAATTACTAAATTAAATTAACACCAACCTTACTTTTAGGAAAAAAAGGAAATGTTGAGCGGCTGTTTCTACCCCTTTGGAAGGAATTTCGAGCAGTTTGTTCTTAGTGGGTGTCTTACAAAAACTAACCATTTAAATTTCATAAACATCTGTTCAGTGGTTTAGGAGATTTCTTAATGAGTGAGTACATCATCTTCGGATAACAAATATTAAGATTTACTAACTACTTTATGAAAATGGGCCCTTCTGTCTTCCCATACTTTAAGCATTTTCTGCCTGTGGCTCTTTTTTTTCATCCATCCATTTTGTCTCTTGTTTTATGGGCTTCTCACTCGCTTCAATTCCCACTCATTAATCTTCTTTCTATATGTTTCCCTGTTTCCAATGTCTGCATTGTTTAGCTGTGCTTCTTCTAAATCTTTTTTGTCTCGGGTTATCCAGGGAGTCGTTATCTTCAAGGAACTTTCTAAAGTCGTTTGTCCCTTTTTACACTTGATTTTAGATAAATAAAAGTCCTCTCAAAGTTAAATTGCAAAAATTTCAAATTTTTTACTATTGGTGACTTTAAACAACAAGGTATCCAGTGGTATGCAAAGAAGTTTATTCTAATCAAAATTTATCATGCTTTACGAATTTATAACATCTTTGAGTATTTTATTACAATTAAATTGGAAAAACTAGGTTTATTATCAAATGTTACTAATTTTGCTAAAACTCTTTACAAATTTGGTAATTTACAAAGAGCTTGAACACAAAAAATGTAAACAACAATAAGAGCAACAATTTAGAATAGTCTGAAATATCTATCTAGAGGCAATACAAATTTTTCTATACAAAAATATTTTCTCAATTCTGTGCGATAATAACAGTTTATATTTAGTCTAAGCGCTTTCCAAATTGCATTTAGAATAGCAGCCTTAGTCTTGGCTGATAATTAATCATAGTATTACATTTTCCAAGTATGGATGGAACAGGTCAAAATAAGCGATCATTTAAACTTTTAGGCAATAATGTTGTTTCTTATTATTTAAGCTATCCAATAAACTGAGTCCCTCAAAGTCCAACCCCTCGTCCACGTTGTGAGGGACGGGCAACGGCATGAAGTATGGGAGGGCCTGTAAGAGCGATGCCAGTGGGGACCTCGTGTGCCCTGGTACCTCCAAGGTTGCTGGTAAGGTCTTACGGGAACCCTGAAAAATGACGGCTAACGGGGCTCTGGTGAAGCTGTGTTAGGCCCAGCAAGCCAACAGTGGATTTTCAAATGCTTTCAAGAATAAAAATCTGCCTCGGAATGATGGGAAAAATGGAATGGACCGGAAAAGTTTAAGGTTACGATTCGGAACATTGAATATACTTACGCTAACGAATAAGATAGAAGAATTAGTAGATGTAATGAAGGATAGGAGTTTAGATGTGCTTGGTTTGAGTGAAACAAAGTGGAGAGGATGTGGGGAGAAGGAATTACGTGATGGATATCAACTTTTTTGGAGTGGAAATAGGAGAGGAAGGAATGGTGTTGCATTCATAGGAAATAAGAAAATTAAGGAAAGAATTGAGGAGGTGAAGTATGTATCAGATAGATTGATCAGTATGACAATTAAAATGAAGACAGAGAAGTGTGTTATAATGCAAGTGTATGCGCCACAAGTGGGATGCACAGACCAAGAGAAAGAGGATTTTGAGGTGGAATTAGAAGAGCATTTAGAAAATGTTAACATCTTAATGGGAGATCTAAATGCTAAAGTGGGTAGGGATAGGAGAGGATATGAAGAGGTGTTGGGGGCTTTTGGATATGGACCACGGAATGGAGAAGGCG
The DNA here is from genome assembly GCA_035578905.1 of Stictocephala bisonia. Taxonomy (NCBI): domain Eukaryota; kingdom Metazoa; phylum Arthropoda; class Insecta; order Hemiptera; family Membracidae; genus Stictocephala; species Stictocephala bisonia. The sequence continues at coordinate 623,593 of JAQJVL010000353.1, forward strand.
AACGGTTGTTAGACTTGTGTACAAGAAATGGTTTAGCGATAGGGAACAGTAGATTCCAAAAAAGGGAGAGTCATGTTGTCACAAGATATAGCTGGGATGGAAATCAAAAAAGTGTCATTGATTACGTGATTGTAGATAAGCTTTGGGGAGAAAAGTTGACCGATGTAAAAGTGATACCAAGCGTAAACATGGAAGGAGATCACAGATTGTTTGTAGGAACCTTCAAATGGGTTAGTAGTTCAAAGGAGTTAAAAGGCGGAATTACTAGGATAAAAGTCTGGAAGTTACAACAGAAAGAAGAGTTAGAGAAATTTAAAGTGTTGGTAGGAAAGAAATTACCAAAAAATGAAACTGGTAACGTTGAAGCAGAATGGGACAATTTTAAAAAAGTATTGGTAGGATCAGCTGAAGAAGTGTGTGGAAGAACAAGGGGTAAGAAGAAAGAAAAGACAACAGACTGGTGGAATAAAAGAACAATAGAGGCGGTAAGAGAAAAGAATGTAGCATTTAGGAAATGGTGGAAGAGTAGGAATCAAGAGGACAAACAGTCATATAATGAAAAGAGGCGTGAATGTAGCAAGATTATTAAAGAAGAGAAAAGGAAGTCGTGGGAATGGTTTACTAACAAACTAGAAACAGATATGGAAAGTAATAAGAAGATGTTTAATAAAATGATGAAAAACAAGAAGAGATCGACAGAAAGTGCGAAACACATGGAAGACGAAAATGGAAGGCTGATTGAAAATGGAGAGGATATTAGAAAATTATGGAGAGACTACTTTGAAGATCTATTAAATTCGGGACTAAGAAGAGATGAGAGAGAGGAATTACGAAACGATAGCAAATTGTTAGAATTAGGAGAGATGACATGGGATGAGATCGAAAATGCAGTGAAGGGGATGAAGAATAATAAATCAGCCGGACCAGATGAAGTCACAGTTGATATGATTAAAGCATTAGGCCCTATAGGGTTACATTGGTTGAAAAGGTTATTTATGTGTGTTTTGAAGGAGGGTAGAATGCCAGAAGAGTGGGGAAGAGGAGACATAGTGACTTTGTTTAAGAAAGGTAGTAGGAAGAGATGTAAAAACTATAGAGGGATAACATTAATGTGTCAAGTGGCAAAGATTTTTGAAAAGGTGATTTTAAATAGAGTAGGAAATTACATTGAAGATCAGTTAAGCGAGGAACAGCATGGTTTTCGGAGAAATAGAAGTACAGTGGATTTAATTTTTGCAGTAAGACAGATAATAGAAAAGCATTGGGAATTTGATCAGAAAATAATTTGTGTTTTTATAGATATTGAAAAGGCATATGACTCAGTAAAAAGAAATGCCATTTGGAATAGCTTAAGATGCATTGGTCTGGAAGAAAAGTACATTGAATGGATAAAGGAATTGGATAGAATCCACAAATGTCGAGTTAGGACGGTTGCAGGGTATACCAGATGGTTTGATATAAGGAAAGGACTGAAACAGGGAAGCGTTTTGTCACCAGTATTGTTTAATGTGGTAATGGAGATAATGTGGAGAGAAATTAAAGATGTTAGAGGAAATGTGGGAACTATGATGTTTGCGGATGACGTAATGTTATGGGGAAGAAATGAAGAAGAGTTACAAAGACAATTGGATAAATGGACAGAGGTTATGAGAGCGAGAGGACTACGAATAAGTAAGGAAAAGAGTGAAGTGATGGTGATTGGAAGAGATGGGGAGCTGGAAAGACCTTTAAAAGTAGAAGGGAAGCCGCTTAAGTTGGTCGAAAATTTTACATATTTAGGTACGGTGTTTTCAAATGATGGAAAAATGGCGCAAGAGGTGACGGCGAGACTGGGGAAAGGGGCAGGATTTTACCAAAGTATTAGACATATAGTATGGGATAAGGATATACCAAAGACAGCTAAAGTTACCATGTACAAAACGTACTATACACCGATAGTTACCTATGGTGCAGAAGTTTGGAATATAACGGAGAGAGAATGGAGTAGAGTGCAGGCAGGGGAAATGAAGTTTATAAGAGAGATTAAAGGTAAAACAAGATTAGACAGAATGAGAAATGAAGAGCTGAGAAGAGGAATAGTTGAAGAAAGTTTGAGAGAAAAAGTAGAGAAGTCGAGATTGAGATGGTTCGGCCACGTAAAAAGAATGGAAGATGTAAGACTCCCAAGAAGGATGAGTGAAATCCAAGTGAATGGAAGAAGACCTAGAGGAAGACCCAGAAGAAGGTGGATCGACGAGGTGAAACGGGATGTGGAAGGAAGAGGTATACAATGGGGGTATGTGGAGGAAGAAGAATTGTGGAGGGACAGAAGAAGATGGAGAGGCCTAGTGAATACCCAGACCCGAAGATAATCGGAACGGGACAGGATATGTATGTATGTAATAAACTGAATATTCACATATCTGCCATACCAAATGGAAATATACTAAATAATGTGATGTTTTAAATTATGCTGTAATTGTATTCAGAATATTATAATACTAATATCAATCTTGCTTTGGAGAGTACATGGGGTGTTTGGGAACTCTTTAGACAAACATGAAAACAAACAAAAAATGTTGTATAAAGTATGGTCTATTTCGCTTCGTTAAACGTCTGTCCATATGTATGTGATTTTTATAACAAAACTAATAACTCAGGAACCATAAATACCACATGTTTCAAATTTTGCATCCTTAGTAAGGCTGATAGCCTCTAAACTTAATAATTTTCGATATTTTTCGTTGAACCGTTTGGAAATGGTTTACGTTTTAAATTTTGACAAGGAAAAAGCCATTAATATTCCTATCCTCAGCTATTTCCAAACGGTTGAGCAAAACATATTAAAAATGGTACCTTTACCTTTAAGCGCTATCAACCTTACTAAATATGCCAAACCTGTGGTATTCGTGGTTCCTGAGTTATTGTTTTAAAATAAAAATCACAAACACACAGACAGACGGTTAACGAAGCTAACCTGATCTACAGGAAAGCTACCTGATCATACTATTACATGACATTTGTCGTTTGTTTTCGTGTCCAGAATTAAATCCTAAAGTTTGGCTGAAAGGTTTCCAAACACCCTGTATATAGAGACAAAACTTATAAAACATATCAAATGAACAGAAATATCAACATACATTTATATGTGGGGATCTTGATGTGAGTTAGTCAAGGACACACGAGCAATTTTAACTCATAGCTCAATGAATCTATTTAATATAGTTCCTTAACTTAATTATTATTAAATAACCATTAAAAAAGGTGAAGGAGTAGAGATCAATGTGGAGGATCATGTAAATAAGTAAAAGGTAATACTAAAGTTAGAGAGAATGTTACCTGCAAATGTTCAGAAAACTGGCCTACTGCAAACAGAGCAGCATTATTTACTGCTGGTACAGGGTCTTTCAGACCTGTCATAACATATGTGACAAAGGTCTGCATGTGACGTTGGCGAATGTACTCTGAACAGCCCTCTGCCACCACTGCCAAAGCGAGAAAGGTAGCCTTGCGTACGTGTGGTTCAGTATGATTCAGGTTGTTTACTACATATTGTTGCATCTGAAAAGAACAATTATTTTCTCCCTAATTACAGGTACATTATTCTTAAAAACTAAGTGGTTTACACAGGAATTAATTTTGAATTACAAAATTAAATTCTAATAATTGTATCACCAAAATATAGATTCGATTCTATCCTGATTTAGGTTAATTTTTATGACGTTAATAAACGCTAAAAACAGGATATAAAATCAATCCTGAAAATAAATAGAAACTTCTCAATTATCAGTCAATAATGAAACAACTAATACAGTTTGTCCTTTGTATGTAATTTACGTTGATTAATATTAATTATTGCATTTAGTAATACAAAACATTGAGACGAAATAAGTTAACTCAATGTATGTTGACTCAGGTGGTGGTGAGTGTCAGCATCAGCACAATCTGGTGCCAGTGTGGTAGGTAAGTAAAAGCAAAGAAGTAAAATTATTAATTAACTAGGGGAAACCCCTGCACGCTTCCCGTACCAACTCCGTCATACTATATCCTGGGCAATTATAGGAAAGTTTCATTTTAATCCTGCCAAATATCTTTCCTACTATGGTTCTTGTTAACCCAGGTCTCATCAACGTAGATTGGACAAGTGTCGCCAGAACTTCTAGTTTCATGCATAGTCTTTAAAAACTATGACAGTACGACTTTTTCAAAGACGTCCAAACCAATGATCTTGCTCTCCCGCTTCCTCTCCTTCCCTGGCGATGAAAAGCATATTTTGTTGTTCATTCCTGACAATGTTGCTTCTTTGCATATCCTGTTCACAGTTTTTTTCAATAACCCACAAGACCGTGCACTAAGATTTCTTGTCTGGGCTCACATAGTAACGGTAAAAAAGTTTATTAAAAAAAAATCACTTTGGCTGTTTAGTCTAATGAATTATAATTTTTTATTTGAGCAACAATATCATAATCAAATGTACAAAAACTGTTGATTGAATAAAGAGCCTACAACCGGAAATGTTATTTTGAAAGTATGAAATATGTTTTAAAAAATTGCTCGTTTTATTTATGATGGTGATAGTTCGGTGACATAACAGTTGATAACTAAATAGTTAATAAACACCTTTGTTCAACGTGACTAGGCTATAAAGTAAATAACTTATATCATTACTGATAAATTTGATAATGTAGGCCTGTTTTAAAAGTTTAGTTTTTACTGCTTTAATAAATGAAAAATAATAAGTAGGCCTACCGGTATTACACTTGTTTTACCCAATAGAAAATTATAATTTACACTTATTTAAATATTCCAAAGTATATTTAGTTTACGATAAAAGTATCATATTACTGTGAAGAAATAATTAGGGCTACATTCAAGAACAAGCTAGTATCAATGAACACTAAAATGTAGGCTATTCATATATAGAATAGAATAGAACTTTATTTTTGTTACATAATAACAATATCATTACATACAACACATATATCTCACATTAAAATAAGAAAATACAAAATACATAAGCATAATCTAAACACAGCGTATAAATAATGAAATATATCTAGAGTGATGGTTTTAAGTTTAATAAAAACAAACTACATAATTTATGGTCACTATTAGACTAAAATATATTAAAAATGAGGAAAATTACTATTTAAATTTAAATATTCCTTTTACTTTACAAATCTTGTTAATAATAATAATTACTCGACGGTTCTAAATCAATAGTAACAATAGGCCTATTTCAAAGAAAATATAACATATATAAACTAGCAATCATATTCAGTAATAATAATAAAAATATATATACCTTTCAGTTTGTAAGAATTTAAAAGAGCTGGAGCTATTAATATCATGTATTTTAGTTGTGTAAATTTAATAACCAAAATAATTAATAATCACTACCAGTTGTATTTTAAATAATTGAACTATAAGTAGGAATACATTTTAGTTCATAGGGGAGGAACAAAGCTATTAGCATAAATTTGGTTTTAAATGATTCGTAATTTTATATTCTTTAACATAAAACTGTGAACAAATCTGCAGTTTTATAATACTAACACGAGTGTCTTAATTAAATGCATTTGACTGTAAAAAAATCACAGCTGAGTGCTGATAAGCCATAAAACAGCTTGGCAACTACACATGAATCTTATTGACTGATCTTCAGGCACATTGGCTCGAGGCTCTACCTTCAACAGTCTACACTGATGGTGTTTCGTTTAATTAATAAATCATGTGTTTAAAGTTATTTTTGATTTATATGTTTATAGATTTATTGATGTATAAGGATTTAAATAAATTAAAGAGCTGATTTCCAAAGCAGACTTTGCAAAGACAGTATAGGGTGTGTTTATTTTAACAATAAAAGGTTTTAATTCAAATAAAAAATTGAAAACGACCTATCCGATCGGCCGTAAAAACTAATGTAAACAAATAACAGAGACGAAACGAAATACTTTTCTACACAGATAGGCAGTGCAAGCGCAGCTCAACAGGCAAAATGGGAACTAAGAGATCAGTCAAATGATGGTCAGTCAGATGATGGAGGGGCACTTACAATAGCGGTGGGACTGCACTCCCCCTACTCCTAGAATTATTATTTCCCTTATGTGCAGTCCAAATGCCACTGTAAGTCTCACAAGCTTTATTTCAGAACCACGGTACCTAGAAAAGAAGACAGTAGGTATCATGCGTCATGATGTCATATGGGCGAAATGGCAAAAATAAACACAAAAATAGTGTTCTAATTCCCATAGTTACAATTTCAGCTGATAAGTGCTAAATAACTTGCTTAATATTTAGCTGAATCCTTTTATGTAATTGGTAGGTTTGGTTACCAGTATTTATTAGAATAAACAAATTTGCTGATTTTGCCCTTGTGACATCACAGTTTACTTCGCAGCCTTGTTGTGATGCCTACCATCTTTTCTAGTTACTGTGCTTCAGAACTATTTAAGTTGTTTGTTTATTCCAACAGCTGATTAATGAAACTATTATAAACAATGTTTAAATTGGTATTGCCATAAGGCTTGCATTATTATTTCTTAGAGCCCCTGGGGCGTGCCCTGATGGAATTTCAAAATAAAGGTAGGCCTGTTTGTTAACCAGAGACCCTAAGAATGTCCATTGAAAATTTCAGCTGAATAGGTCCAGTATTTTTGCATGATTGAGTAAAACACACACACAGACAGATAGACAGACACTACTAGATTTTTTATAATAGCAAGATATACAAACGTTACAAAATATTTAGAGAATTTAAAAACTAATTAGTTTTATTTATTTTATTTTTATTTATTGTGTCATAGATACATAATTCTACATAAAAACTTGTCAATACATAATTACAACGAGGTAATTAAATATATAAAATAAACATGTCTTGCTAATTTGTAATAAACTAAAATATTAGCAGCACTTTACCAAATAGAAATGTAGAAATCATTAATACTATAAGAAACTAAATCTATTAGCTTATCTCTTAATATTCTTTTAAATGTAGTTAGCTTTAGTTCCAGTTTGAGGTTATTTGGGAGGTGATTGTATAGTTTAATTCTATTGTGTAAAAGGTGTCTTTCGGAGAAGGAGGTTTTATGATTTGGGATGACCAGATTCAGTTGGTTACAAAGATTGTGTGTAAGTGGAGGTTTAGAAAATATGGAATAGAGGTGTGGATATTTTTTAACTAATAACAACGTTTCTAAAATATATGGACAGTTAAGTTAAAATCTTTTGTTGCTTAAAAAGTGGACAACATAATACATTTTTTTAGTTTAAAATTTGTTCGGATGGCTCGATTTTGAAGTTTAAAAATTTTGTTTATTCTGACTGACTGAGCTCCCAAAGTGGAATGCCATAAGATAAGTGCGGATATATGACTCCGTAATAAATAGTAAGTAGAAGATTTATTTCACTGAATAGATAAAGATTCCCGAGCTGATAGATCTTGAAATTTTAGTCAAATGGTCATGAAAATTAAGATTTTTATCTAATATCACTCCTAGAAATCTTATGTTATCAGAAGAGTGTACATCCTTTTCATCAATTACACAGGACAATTCAGAATCTTCCTTGTTTCGTAGGGAATATTGCAACAAGCTTGTTTTTTTTTGGTGTTAACATAGAGATGATTCTCACCAAACCACTGAACAAGGTAACTAACTTTAATAAAAAGCTCTGTTTCAACAAGTTACAGGGTCCCATTACCGTTAAGGTTATGTCATCGGCAAAAAGATACAAGTTTGCATTGATAACACCAGAACTTACATCCTTCACGAACAACAAGAAGAGCAAAGGTCCAAGTACTTAACCCTGTGGTACCCTTACAAAAGTGACTTCTTGGTCAGAAAAACAGTAATTAAGTGATTTAATAGTCAATGTAAGGAATTTTCACTATCTGTCGCCGGCTACATGGATATGTGCGGAACCAGGTTAGGGGGGCACCCCGTATACCTAACTTATGAAGCTTGTTTAGAACAATCTCGTGTTCGACCATATCAAATGCCTTGCTGAGGTCAATGAAGGGACTTGCAGCAAAGCTTTTTTTCTATAAAGTAGATACAATTTGATTGATCAAGTGGAACATAGCATCTACTGTTGATTTATTTTTGAGTAACCCAAACTGATGCTTAAAGAGAAGATTGTGGTGCATTATAAAACTCATTAGTCTGACATAAACAGCTTTCTCGATGACCTTCAAGAAAGCTGAAACGAGAGTTATTGGTCTGAAATTGTCTATATCCGTCTTAGAGCCTTTTTTATGGATCAGTATGATAACGAAAGATTTTAAAACTTCAGGAAATTGGCCATTTAAGGAGTTGTTAATAAGATAGAAAAGGGGATCAGATACTCACAGGAATCAATTATGTAAAAGGTGCTTTTCGGGGAAGGAGGTTTTATGATTTGGGATGACCAGATTCAGTTGGTTATGAAGATTGTGTGTAAGTGGAGGTTTAGAAAATATGGAATAGAGGTGTGGATATTTTGTAACTAATAACAAAGTCTGGATGATATGCCATCCAGGCCTAAATATGATTTTATTTTAAGTGAATTAATGATGTTGATAATCTCCTCTCTTGTTAGTGGCTTCAAGAAAAACGATCGAGCGATGTTTGAAAAATTCTAATCTGTGTTTGTTACTGAAGAATTGTAGTTAGAGTGGTTTCGATGAGAAGCACTGGCAAAAAGAAAAAAAGAATTAAACATGTTTGCTATTCGATGAGCTTCAGCCACCTAAACTTTATTGACATCTTGGAAATATTGTTGTAAGGGCTGTGATTTGTTTTCGTTCACCACCTGCCATACAGCTTTTGAGATGTTCAGTTGGCTATTTTTCTCTATATCAGGGCGGCCTACTCCTTCCTAATGAAAAACTCTGGATAACATTTTTAATATACGGTATTCGGTCCTCAAATTACTAGACCCGTCCAAGCCTTTGCTAATGTAATACAATTGTTTTACATCTTTAAGCAAAGAAATGAGTTTTGGGCTGAGTGATCTTATTTTTGAGATTAATTTTACTAGATTTCAGTTTTATTTTTCTCAATGGGAAGGTTATGTCAAAATGAATAAGTGAGGAATCAAAGAAGTGAGAAGCTATTTCGTTACTATTGGAAGAAGAGTATGTTTTTTCCCAGGATTTGAGGCTTAGATGTTGATTAAAGCATTGTACATTAGAGTAATTTATCCTGCACTTGAATTTATCCTGCACTTGGTTGAACCTGGGAGTCACAACCTCAACTAATTGGGTAGATGTAACTCTAAGAACTTGTGCGTGATGATCGGACAAGGATGATACCACGACGCTGCAATTGTAATATTCTGGGTGAAAAATCTGTGCAGATATTAATGACTTGGACCCTTTAAATTCTCTTGTGAATGACTGAACAGGAGTCAAACCAAAGCTGGTCATTATATCAAGAAATTATTGTTTTTTGAAGTCATCTTTGTTCATGTCTATATTAAAGTCTCCCACCAATATAGTATGTCGTGAAACAGGGATAGAACAATTAAAATATTCAATAAGGGCACTGAAAAGTCACAGTCAGGGACTGGAGGTCTATAAGTGGCTACTACAACTACACAGCCAGTCTTAAGCTGTAGTTTTAAAGCTGAAGATTCAGCAACATCTTCATGACAAAAACTTTCAACATTTATTGGCTCACACCTAATACCAGATCTAACAAATATGCAGATACCTCCACGATTGATTTCCACGTACTCCTTAACTACCATACGGTGTTAAGCATAGTAGTAATTAAAAAAAAATTCAGTTTAATTTAAGAAAATTTCTTTTACAAAGAAATCACTTAATTGACTTTTTTCAAATATTACAATAGTATAGCATATTTAAATAATTAATAGCCTAAGTTCCTCTTGATTATTGTTTTATATGCTGTGAAAACCCTTAGTCATAACCCTTAGTCATAGTATCCTTTTGTAAGTACCCTTAAGAACGTATTTTGCAAGTAAATGTACATCAGCTGCCCATTTGTATTATCATACTGTATTAAGAAACATATAGTGTATGTGTATATATATGTGCACTATCATATTAGATACTCTTCATATAATATATATTCACTGTACTATAGTATGTATATATCGGTATTGTATTATTTCTATTTTAATTATGTTTATGTATAAATTACGTGTTATTATATAAATTATGTGTAAGGTGTTAGTGATAAGTCACTCAAATTTGAAAAGAACACCAATTATACTACTCAGCCTACCTGTGTGTGTGAGTGCACGTGCGTATTTGCTGTTATCTCTATGGTAAGCAATAGCCTTTGTTGACGCGCTGCAGTGGACTGCTATTTTGAACTTGTTATTATAGACTGTCAAGTGTAAGTTTGAGTATTTGTTTAACCTGTGCTGTCATCATATACATGAAATCGATGACAGAATTTCCCATTTGTATTATATTTTGTTATGTTCTATAGTACTATGTTCATTAGTACTATTTATAGAACATAAACTTCAGCTGTACCATTTTGAACCATACTCTCAAAATTCATATTTGATTTCAACCCATAGTTCTGGGTAGCATAATTTCCAGGAACTTTATATGTGTTGAAATAAGGGATTCTTTAAAGAAATATTTTTCTAAGAAAAAAACCTAAGAGATAAAAACCTACTTGGTATGTATTATTTGGAATGGTTAATAGAACTATTTATTCTGAATAAAAATTTTACCAAATCAAAAAATGAAAGTTTAACAAAATTAAATTACTTAAACTATTGAAATATAAAGATTACACTTTTTACCTGTACTGAATAAAAATACAATCATCAAGATTTCTTTTTAATCAATTATCACTTTGTATGGTAACAAAATTTATTTATGCTCGCAAAAATTATGTTCTGAAAAAAGTCCTCTCTGCTTAAATATTTCAAATCAATCATTTTATTTTATGACTTAAAATAACACTTCAACATAAAGTTTGGGTATATTCATAAATATACGTTTACTGTAAAATTTTTGTACCATTACATTCTTTGTTGTTTTCTAAAATAAAACATTTATGTCAATGTTAGAGTGATATGATTAGTCCCAATCAAGTTTCATAGTATAGTGATATAATGGTTGTTTAAAAGATTAATTTAAAAAAGGATTTGGCATCAGAAAGCATAATACTTACAAGAGTTGGGAGGAGTTTCTCTGGAGGCAAATGTAATGCCAGAACATCAAGAGTCTGATTGGCTACTGTTGAAGGAGTGCTTGACTCATCTACATCTGGGAAGTATTCCTCAGAATTGTCATCTAGAGGTGGCTTACACATGAGTTTGAACAATACCTCCAGTATTGGCTCAACCATTTTGAGTTTAACGATTTGCTGAAAAAGAAATTTTACAATTTTTGTATTGTTGGCCTTAATGTTTTTTTTCTAGTGAAAACATATATGCTACTTATAATGACACTGATTTTATAGATTAAAGAAATTAATAATATGCACTAAAATAAGTTGCAAATTTGAGTGTTAGTGTTAGTGATAATATGATAGTGATGTTAGTGATAGTGAGGTGTGTGTGTGTGCGTGTGTGTGCGTGTGTGCGTGTGTGTGTGTGCGCGTGCGCGTGCGTGTGATAGTGCGTGCGTGCGTGTGTGTGTGTGTGTGTGTGTGTGTGTGTGTGTGTGTGTGTGTGTGTGTGTGTGTGTGAAAAAGTCACTATAGGCACCACTGCAACATAAAAGGTGGGCCAACCTCCTCTTTCTTGGTACTGAACCTACCCTATCACCTACCCATACACGTACAGCGGTTATTATTTTTTTTACCACGTACTGTAGAATTGACCCACCCGCCCACCCATACACGTACAGTGGTATTGACCCACTCGCCCACCCATATACGTACTATAGTATTGACCCACCCGCCCACCCATTCATGTACAATGGTATTAACCCACCCACCCATACACGTACAGTGGTATTGACCCACACACCCACCTATACACGCACAGTGGTATTAACCCACCCGCCCACATATACACGCACAGTTGTATTGATCCATCCGCAAACCCATACACGCACAGTGGTATTAATCCATCCGACCACCCATACACGCACGGTGGTATGGTACTGATTTATGCTCTAAATTGTTTATTTATTTATTTATTTTGCATACCAACAGACAACTCAATGTTACATTCATACAAATATATAAAAGATGGTTATCAAAACAGATGTATACAGACAGCATAAATAAGAGAAGTATAATATGTCTACCTGAAAACTAATAGCATTTAAACTACTAACATTCATATTTCAAATTATTATTGAATAATGGATAAATAATGATAACTAAAATACACAATGTTGGAAGATACGAGCAATACTAGGCGATAGTTAACACGGCATAATAATTCAATTGCTATATGACATGTGACATTAACATAATATAATACGATTAAAAAAAATCTTGTATACATATATTATTAGGACTTAATTAAATGCAAACTGAGGACCCTCTAAAACATTTAAAAAAATTATACGTTTAACAATTTTTATTTATTGCATTATTATATATTTAATTTTTTATTTATACACTTGAAAATGACTGTAAAGTCGAAACACGTTGTGTGATATAATTGAAATCAAAAATATTTTAGAGGGTACTCAGTTTGCATTTAATTAAGCCCTGATAATACGAAAGTAGCCCTAGTTCTTAATATTATATATACAAAAAAATGCAAACAGACCACCTAATCCAAAGATAGGGAAAAAAACAATAATAAAAGACGGACAGAAAAGAGTCATCTTTTCACAGATTCTATACCATCAAAGAAAAAGCCCAATGTTTTGGACACATTGTTGCCCTCTCTCTGTATCCAGACTAGAGTGATATTAAATTCATAGCTTGTGTGTTGATGCTGCCTCACATCAAATCTCTTGATCGATTTGACAAATGAATCCTGTACTGGATTTGATTAGGGATGCTAGGACAGTCCATCTTTCCATTCAGCAGGTTATGGAGAAAGAGCAGGTTAGCAGTATTCGTCTGAATTTCAAGAGGTTAAAGACCCAAATCTTGTGATAGGTCCTCAACTGACACTTGATGGTAAATGTATCTTTGTTTGACACCCACCATCTGGAAAAATCTCCATTTAACATTTTCCAATTCATCACAAAGGTATTTCTCGTGAGGGCTCTATAAGGACGAATAATACTAAAGCAGCTGCTACACTAGCACAGAGTATAGTCTTCAACGCAGCCACACCATTTAAATGTCAAGAAAATCTAAGTATAAATCCATGCATTTTGTTCACCTTCCCAAAAATGGAGTATATTTGGGCATCTATTCAGTGATGGTGTTAGGATGACACCTAGGCCCTTTACCTCATGAACTTAGGCTAGTACCTCATCCTGTATAGTGCAGTCAAACATGAATCGCTGCCTATATAGGTGAGGCAGAGATGAAAAGTTATCACGTATTAGCATTAAGTTTTATCTTGTAAGCTTTGCACCAGCGATCTAGATCAACCACACTTCTCTGCATAGTTAAGCATTCACCCTCCTTTGTAACAGTGAGTAGATATTGACGTCATCCACATACAATGATGAATCATTGCAGTGAATCTCAGGTAAGTCATTAATAAACAGGCCCAAGTATGGAGCCTTGTGCCCCAGAGGGTGAATTCTGTCATAGAAAGCCAGAGAGTCAATTCACTTCTCTGGCCTCTCCAAATTGTAATTCACAAAGGCCAGAGAAAGAGGTGAATTCTGAAGAGAGAAAGCAGCTGCAAATCTTACAAGAAAACGGCGATTGGACAAATAAAATGCCAACCATCGAACTGATACATTGTCAAAACCCAGCTGATTCAATTCCCTCAACAGGAGTGCATGATCTACAGAATTGAAAGTCTTGGAAAAATCTAATTAATTGTTTACAGCAAAGGCTTCAAAGATAAAGAACAAGGTTCGATAAAGTAGATCGTCCAAGTGTAAACCCATGCTGATTCAAACTGATTATGATTGCCACTTTGTAAATTATACAGTCAAGAAACAAATCTTCAAACATTTTAGACAAGGATAACAGAATAGAGATGGACCTATAGTTAGAAACTATATCAGTTGATCCTGATTTGTGGATTTGTACCAGATAACTTGTCTGTAAAGCATCCGGGAAAACTCCAATAGAAATGGAGGCATTAAGTAGATGACTAATAGGGTCAGCCAGAATGCTCCTCCAATACCTGAGTACGATGGGTAAAATTTCATCAGGACCCTAGCCTTTCGCCCCGTCAAGTTTCTCACGCTATACATGTTTGGTATGTGGAACACAGAAAGATAATGGAGGATAATGTCTCTCCTCCACAGATAACAGAAAGTCCTGCTCAAGTAAAACATCAATACTTTTGATCAAACTAAAATCCAAATCCAACAATCCATGTTTCTGTCCCAGGAGATGCCAGATAGGTTAAAATCACTAAGCCATGGCCAGCAGTCATAGCTGCTTCAGCAGAAAAAAGAATCTGTTGTACTTGGCTTCTGTTCAATGTGAAGGAATAAAGCACACCAAGAATTATTGTTGGCAAAGTTTGAGCTATATGCTCTTTTTCACTTATGAATAAAGAAAAATAAAATACTAGTATTAACTATAATAACAAGACAGAAAAGTAATAAATGTTTAATATATTTAACATACAACTAAACTCAAACACATAAAACTAACAGTATCACATTAATCTTGAAAACCTACAATCTGTCCCCCATACCCCTCCTTACCCATGTTTATAAGTCTGATCTATTTCCACCACAAAAGTAGTCAGATCCCTTCCACTTCATGCAATTAGTTCCCAACTCAGAAGAATTGAATTAACACACCAATAGATGGATAAAACTCTGTGACTCTCCCAATCAACTAGCTCTCAACTATCAGAAAACCTTTTTACATATTAACTGTGTTAAGCCCTGTGGACCACCTGCTGCCACGTACATAGACAGTTGGGGCTGAGTTAGTCTTTCTCCTTGTGTCTGTAGAAGACACAACGAAAATTTCTGTTAAGTATTATGTCTTTACATGTTTTCTTGTGTACTGTGTTAATGAACTTGTCTCCCATGTAAGATTGCCAAAGTTTTATCACTCTTATTATAATAAAATTCAATTTGTACCACTGCTACCTAAAGATTAAAAACAAAACAGATTTTAAAAGTAAAATGAAATTAAAAATTGATATATTGTATGCAAAATTTACTCATACTACAAGTTTATTAAGTTATCTTTTACATTTAAACATAATTTGTTAAAGTAAAACAAAAAAAGTTGAATTTTTTAGTGATGTTCTAGTTTGGGTTCCTCCTTAATATGAGTAATTTTCCATTGTTGAATTTTAAAAAATTATGAATTTTCAAAATAAAAAACGTTTTATAATTTATTTACTACAAAATAACATGTCCAACTAATTTATTCCTCCAATACTAATCTTCATTACCTTCTTTTTACTTTGGACTAATAAACCAATAATGTTGAGTGCCTTTATTTGTAGATCTGGATAACATGTTGTCATTTTCTCATGACATAGTTCCAAACATAACTGGATAATTTGTGTCAAATGTGGTATCACAACAGCCATAGCGTTGTCTGCCAATTCATCTATTAGGCAGAAAGCTTCAACAGCTCTGTCAGGTCTTTTCTTAGAAAGTGCTCTTATCACGGTCAATATGTGTGGCATCATTTCATGGTAAGCATTAACCATCTGTAAACAACATTGCAATTAGCATAACTGGATAGTAAAAAGATTTATATGGAAAAGATAATCAGTTTTATCTATAATAAATTAATTTTAAAAATATCAACTGGTGGTTCTTGTAAGTTTGTTTTTTTCGATCATAAAATACATTTTTTGGGAAGGTTGGATTGCTTTCCTACCAATTTTTAATTTTTTAAATCAACATTTTAATAATTGGATAAATTTAGAAACTAAGAATTGATTTCACAAGCTTTTTCCAATAAGGATAGAAATCCACTATTTTATATGATTTTAGGTTAGGTTAAAGGGCACTAGGCCAGGAATTAGTATATTAGAGAGATAGGACATCAGCAAACTTACCTTAAAAGACAAGTTCACTAACATCAGAGTAGTAGTCACAAACACAAAATAGACATAATCTCACAAATTTTCAACACCACAGGCATTTTCTTCAGCACTCTCTACTCACCTGAAGAAAATGCCTGTGGTGTTGAAAATTTGTGAGATTATGTCTATTTTGTGTTTGTGACTACTACTCTGATGTTAGTGAACTTGTCTTTTAAGGTATGTTTGCTGATGTCCTATCTCTCTAATATACTATTTTATATGAATAATCATTCTATATACACTGTTGGAATATCATCTACATTACATAAAAACTCAACAATTAATAACCTTCATACGCCAAAACCACCAACATACATATCCCAACAACCCCTATGCACATAAAACATATGACATAAAACTAACTGTACATGTTTTTTAATAAGTTATGAATGAATGTTAGAACAGATTCTTTAAGTAGATTTAAGATAGTTATATGCGTTATTAAATTTTAAATCCTTACTATGATGTTAAAAGGTTTTAGAGTTTGACATTGGTATCAATTCTTAATTATTCTGATAAATGTTATTTGACTAGTTTTAATGTAATAACTAAGAGCAAATGTAATATTGTATTTACACTTACATATATAATGATTCGACTACCTCTATTCCTTCAAAAATAAAGCAATGACAATAAATCTCTTGATTATAATACTGACGTGTCCTACATTACTTGAGCTAAGCTTGTCTGTAAAACTTTATATAACAAATTAAGATTCTTGAATTGAAAGCGTAATCCACTACCGTCTAGCAAGACCTGCTTTAGCTTCATGAGAATTCATTTACTGTCAGTTTTCAAGATTATCAGAGAACTGGACCAGCCATCATGGAAGTATTACTGGCCATGTCCCTCTTGGTATATCTCGGTCAAGCAAACCCCTACTTCCCGCCATTACCTACCTTCCATAACAAAAACCTGGATTATGACAGAAAAACAATAGAGTATTATAACTCAGGGAGAGATGAAGTTTGTAAGAACTATATAGGGGAAACAAGGATAGAGAAAAAAACGTTAAGGTGAGGATTAAGATATAAGATAGAAAATAGTAAGGTTGGATAGGTGAAACAAGAATACCTTGATGCTTAAGGAAAGAAGAAGGAAATAGACTGAGATGACTAGTGAAATTAATGGACAGAGGAGGTTAGGTGTGGTGTGGAGGAAAGAAATTACCTTTAAGACAAAAGTTATGGGATTAAAAATGTGGAGAATGTAAAGTATTCTATTTACATACTTTAGCCTGAATAATTGAACTCAGCTGTGTCTATTATTGTATTGATGAAGGGACACCCCTACACGCATTGCGTGCCAACCCCACCACGAGCGCAGAATGCCCCAAGGGGCCTACAGGCCTTGGCATGTAACTTTTGACTTCAAATATTAGTAATTAAACTGTAATAAGTAAAATCATATTATTTTAATTCATTTACAGTGGCTCACTCACTGTACTTGATTTGCACTCTATTTATGGTATAATAATCATAAACAACCAATGTTATTACTAAGCCTATTTAAAATGTTTTCACTTTAACAACTGATGATAACATACACACAGAGAGACATGTATTCGCTATGTTATAAAATTAACTTGACATTTTACTGTGCTACTCTCTATGTTCAACCAAACAAATTATTTGGACCATTTAACATTTGTTTATGCCGCCAGCTGGTCAATTAAAATTAATCTCCATACGAATAACATTGCAACTTTGATGACGTGTAGAACCAAAACCTATGGAATTTAAAAAATCTAACTCCATTACGACTTAGAAATCAAAATTAACTTTTGAATTTAAAAAACATCATCAAAATTGGCCAAGTGATAAGTTCAGAAAGTGAGTGAACTAAATGATCCGGCTGCTTTAATAATTATAGGATTTATTATTAACTAGCCATGCACCCATGCTTCAGTATAGGATTTTATGTGAAATATAATATTCTTAAGTGTAGTTATGTTTCTGTTCTCCACTAAATATTAATCATCGTGTATATTATATTATTGAATGTTTGCCCTTTAAGTGATCCAAACTTACAGTATTATAGTTGGCATATACGGCTGGCAAACATAGAGACCATAAGTTATATATACATACACAGATACTAAATTTACACATATTTGCAATAATTATATTCAATGGGGAGTTTTGATGGGCAGGCCCCCATTCTACTGCCATCGAAGTCTTAGTTTTACTAAAAAACCTCCTTGTAAAATGGTATGATGGCTCAGTGGCTAAGGCTTTCGACTGTGAAGGGCAAGGTCCAAATACAAATCGCCCCTGAGCCAACGGTTGGTACTTCACCCGGCGAATGAAATTTTAATAAAAAAAAAACTATGTTGATGGTTTTGTTGTCAGGTGCCAAGAACACTCAACTCACAGGTTTACTCACAGCTTAGAGTTAACCATGAGAAAAACAGTCTTCCCTCGAGTCTATGCCAGCTGATTTGAGTGTCTGACCCAGAGACTTATTAATGTTTATAGCAAAGCTGACTTTAATAGGAAATTGGAGCTCTTGAAAAGAATCTGATATTCTGATGATCAGAGGAATTCTTGGTATGAAAACAGGTTCTCCTTGTAAAATTCTTGGTGATTGCTCTGCTTCTTTCCCTCGATGGCATTCTGTTCTCTCTCCCTCTGCCTATTTATGATCCTCTCTTGTTTCCTATATTTAAATTAGCTACTACGTGTGATAAAGCCTTAATCTCTGCCTTTAGGTTTTTCCACTCATTATGTTGGTCATACCAGCTCCCTCTATCTTCCCTGCTTTCACTTTCTCTTTGTCTACTAGTCACTCTCATATATTTTTCCATGTTTTGTTTTCTTTTGTACCTGTAGCTCTACTCATTTTATATTACTATCCAATGCCTCTAATGACTCATAGTCTTCATTTAAAATCTGTTCACATCATTCTGGTTGTAAACTTTGCACTATATAACTTATAATTTGTTTTCCCGTTATGTTAGGGTCATAACGCCTACATAGTGTTAAAACTTCTAGAAAATGACTTAGCGGTGGCTGACCTCTTTCTTGTACTTTATTTTCTAATATCGTTTGTAAGTTACACATCTGTGCTATTGGTGTAAACGCTTCAATAAACTTAGTTTTTAACATGTTCCAACTATTTACGTTTCCCCCCTTTGCTATAGTGTTTGTACCATGACAAGGCTGTGCCTATTAAGTGGGCAGGAAATAATTTATTTTAGTATTTTCTGTCCAACTATTTGACTCGGCTGCAATTTGATACTTATCAATAAAATGACTTGGGTTTTCAGTTGGTAAACCGTTTTATGTACCCTCTGATATCAGTGGTAAATTTTCCACCATTTTAACTTTTTTCTGTTTTTTTATATAGATATGTTAATACTTTTACTTCCGGTTTCTCTTCTTATACGGTTTTCACGGTATCGTATAAGTTTTCAATATCACTAATTAAGTTTTGTAACTATAGAAGGTCTGGATTATTTTGTACTAAGTCCTCAGGTATATGTTTTATTTATAAGTAAAGAAACAAGCCTATTCCTATCTGCTCTTGTTTTTTTATTTTTACAATGTTTTTAATCGTCTTCATTACCGCCCTTAATTTCACTTTCGTGTCGTCATCTCTGCATTGTATGCAAAATATGTTTAAAATACCTTGCAAGTCCCCTTTACTTAATTTGTACACATCTTCTTGTAATTGAGGGTATTCCCAATCACATTCCATTTACTTATATTTATTATTAGGGTCCTATTTCAATTCCTTATTTTTCACTCTATTTATTATTATAATTTACGTAATTTTTATTTTATCACGAATTATAATTTGTCTCCTATCAATATTTCTCATATTTTAGCAAATGTTCCCTTATCACTTTTTAATTTATTTTACATTGATATAATAAAATCTTACATTACTAACATGCACATCATCTTGTGGCTAAATAAAATCAGTATATTGACCCTTTTTTATTTGTATAAAATAATACTGAGAGGTCTTTAGTTAGCTATAGTTCTCAAATTAAGAATAAGAAAATATTTATTCCACAATAAAAATCAATTACAAAAATAAAAATTCTCAAACTTGGAGTAACTTGCCATCGTGTCAATTAGAGATGACAAGCACAAAGTAAATAAACATAAAATCTTATACTAGACAGTCTAAAATTAGCTAGTAAAACTTAGCGGCCCACAGCAGTGTCATTACATTATAGGGGCCTACTAACAAAGAGGAGAAACAGGAATTAAATTTACTTTATGATTAGAAAAAAAACAAATGATAAAGAGAAAAGTTTCAAATTTAAATACAAATCTGACTTATTGAACAAATTAAAAGCTTTACAGACATAGAGGCAGATTTTTATAACTATAGAACAAATTAAGAGTTTTATAAGCATAGAAGCAAATTTATTGTAGTATCATAAGTAAATCATCAATATCATCTTTATCAAGAAGCCATAGTTTTAATTTTATTTGAAATAAGTTGACATTTTTGGCATGCTTTAATTCTTCTGGTAATTTATTTAATATACGTGGACCTAGAAATAAAAATGTTTTTCGATAAATTATTTTTTTACCTTGGGTTTGATCACAGTAAAGTTTGAAGCAGTTCGGGTATAAAATTGAAATTGCTTTGTTTCGTCATTTCCACTCCGAATGAAAAATGTCTTAAGAACTTTAAAAATGAAAGTGTACTTTAACGGAAGTATTTTGAAGAAACGAAAGAGTGGTAAGGAAGGTTTACACTTAGATTTTAGTGAAATGATTCTAATAGTGTTTTTGTGTGATTTCTAATGGATTAGAACATTGTTCTAACAATAGAACATTGTTGCTGGCTGCACCCCAGAGCTCTTACCGTACACTAAACGTGAGTGAATTAAAGCAAAATAAAGCATACACATCAAATCGTCGGATAAAAGGTATCTTAAAAAAATGTTCGTATGCTCTTGCGTAGTTGAGTTTGTAATTGACATATGTATTGTTTCCATGAAACATTTTCATCCAAAACTGTCCTAAATATTTAATATGAGTAACTTGCTTAATGTGAGGACAATTACAAGTAATGTTTGCTGAGTGATTAAAATAAATATGAAGCTCAACATACTGAAGGGAAATAAATGTCATCTACAAAAGCTGTTATTTTTCCTGCAAAGGGTACATTCATTAAGTCATTAATAAATATTAAAAACAGTGTAGCTGATAATACTGAGCCCTGAGGCACACCTATTAAAATAGTTTTTGAATTACTAAGGTAATTTAGAATTTTAACTCGTTGCGTTCTACCAATTAAGAAGCTTTTAAACCAACTTAATGCAGGTCCTCTAATTCCAGAAAGTTCCAACTTGTCTAATAATATTTCAAAGTCTGCGAGGTTGAAAGCTTTAGAAAAATCAATAAACAATCTTGAAGACTTGAAATTTTTATTAATGCCGTTAAGTATTCCTTCCAAGAAGGTTGTTAAAGCTGTCTCTGTACTCTTTCCCTTAGTATTCCCTCTTAACCTTGACTGGTATGTAAACCCTATCATATGACCCCTCATTTAAAAGGGAATAAAAAAGAAATACAATGAAGGAAACTAAAGGTCTCTACGTTTAATTTAACAGAGTAAACGCATAATTTACAATCGTCATTTAATTTCTTGTCCTGTTTTTCGTTACATCATTTTTAGATGTTTTAAGATTGGATATCTATGTAAGCTTTTTCTTATTCAAGCTTTTACTAGTTTTCAGAACTAACAGATTTTAACACCTCTGTTTTCATGAAATGTATTTAATTAAACTTATAAGCTACTGTCAAGATAAGAAGAGGCTTTTATTTTTCAAAAATAAAACTGAAATCAAACATTAACTTATTTTTAAATATTTTGCTTTTCTGTTAAAAATTTAGTTTCAAACAGTAATATAGTGTAAGGCTAAAAATAACATAGCAAATGTATACATACAATCTGGTCTCCTTCAATGGCTGGGACAAAGTTTACCAAACACAGCATGCTTAGGTAACAAATATTGGAGTCATGGGCTTGCGTATTACGTAAAATGTTGGAAAACATTGTTGCAAATGAATGAGCATGTACCAAAAACTGGTCTCCAGACATGTCCGTTAGAACTTGAAGAGTAAAGAGTCCAAGCTAAAAACAAATTATTCTTATGAACACTGCTTGAATAAACACAATAAGTAGATAAATTATCACAAGTTTTAAAAACTTTTGCTTCATTGTAATTGAGTTAACAAGATATATTATTGATTAAAATTCATATTTAAAAATTATTAATATTTCTAATTTACTTATATTTTTGATTGCTGAAAATGTACTACGACAGTAACTATCCAAATTGAAACCAACTAAGCCTGAATTTGATTAAAACAAATATATTACTATGATAATGAAGTTTTTTTTATTATTATAAGTAGATTTTTGGAAATCTAAAAAATAATTCATATTTTCAATTTAACATTTAACTATCATATAATTTACTGTCAAATTATTTATTTGTGTCAGTTCTGACACTGTATTTATTTGTGGTGAAAGTTAATGAAAATAAAAATCGTTAACGTTCAGAATTTGACAATGCAAATCAAAACTATAAAGTTTAATTTAACCAACTTTTTTAGGCAAATGTTTGATTTTTGCATTTGAGCTCCAAATGACATGAGAATGGATAACCAACTATTAACAAAATGGTATTTCTTAAATTAAAATATAGGTATAAAGGCACACCACATTTTTGGTAAATTATCTGGCATGTAAGTAGCTTTGGACTGCACTCTCCTAATTCTTTGCCAATGAATTAGCAGCATGTATTCAATGGAATCTAACTTAAAACAATACAATGTATATCAGAAAGAAATTTTTGCCCCAATACAAACTAAACAAATATGTTGATATCTTGAACAAAAACTGAGAGCAAAGATTGTCAAAAGTTAATAGAGGCCTTTTGGGGGCAAATAATATCCCCCACACAAGAGGACCTTGTTCACAATATATTTTATACACAAATTTTTGTTTTACTAGGATGAATTTAAATAAATGGAAGTGTTCATACAAAGTATAAGAAATCACAAGGGTAAAATAAAAACTATGACAAAGAATAGCTGATTGTTACTGCAAATAAATTGTTGGCTGTGTGGGAAAGATTTGCTGATAGTACTGAAAGATATTGTTTCCAAAAGATGTTTTCACCAGCAGGAAAACTGCTTGCAGTAGCAGATGGGCCAGTCAAGCGTTGCTATGTGATCAGGTGGTTGTGTTTAGTGTGCAATTAGTGTATATTGTATTGTGATTTAGCAGGCACATAATTGGACAGATCAACAGAAGTGGTCACTATCAAATGGAAAAACTTGTCTTTATAATGGTACAATCTATCAACATTTAAAACAATTTTAATGTATCCCAAATGTTGATCTATATATATAAAAAATAATAATAAGTGGTAATCAGGAACTTCTTAATAATGCACCATATATTGCCTCCTACCTTTTTTATTTTTCTGAAAAGAAGATTCACCATCAGAACAATGTTCACGTTGTCACTGTTGTCAGCCATCAGAATTCTACCAATCATAGAAATAAAAAAAACCAAAACAAATGTCTACAAGAAATAAAACCACAGGGGTAAAATCTGCTGCAGATAAGTTTCTAAGTAGGTTAACCTTTTCTCTCGTATGTCGGAAGTCACTCCGACATGGCAATGACGCAAGTTTCATTTGGTTGTTTGGTTATCAATGTTCCCAATTCGTGCTGCTATCATGAGGAAACTATATGAACTATAATCAGTCGTCATTGGAACTGAAATGTCACGTGATGTTATTCTTTCTTGTTTATTCTAACCTTCAGTCCGATGTTTTGTTAGTTGACACTCGACAGTAGTGTAAAAATGTCAGCTCATAGTAGTCCAAATCTTACAGATGCTGAAGTAAAATAAAAATTACTGCGAGATTTATCAGATGGTGAATCAAGTAAAGATGAAGATGTTAGTAATGATGAAATAACTCTTCCAACATTAGAAAATATCTAAGAAAGTGACTGTGTTGTACAAGTAGACCAAAATGTAAATAGTGGTGATGATAATGTATAATATTTGAACGATATCATACCATGTTACAAAAAAAACTTTTTAGTTAACTTTTGCTTTCTTTCCATTCTATCACGGCACATAAAATATACATTTAAGTGTTTAAATTCATTTTATAACATTTTAATCATTGCATAAACATAATAAATACTGAACCGCTTCTTACTACCAAAAATACATCATAATATTAAGAGCTGAGGGGGCAAACAGGTAAAAACATAATCAAGTGGAAAGGGTTAAGAAAGTATATAACCTATCTATAATGTGAGTAGGCAGATGAGAGATCTGTTTTCTAAGTAGGATCAAGAAATGATCTACCATGGCTGTGGGCTGAGTATCAAGTAACTGAAATGAATTTGTTTACTAAGCGGGTAAAAAAGTGTTGCAGATGCTATAAGGTGAACTGAAAAATGGATTTGGGTTCTAAGAAGTCGAGAAATTGTATCAAAATGCAGAGGTAGGTAAGTGTACAAAGAAATTCAAACAAATTCAAAATACATCCTGAAGATTTAATTTTTCAATATAACCATTACAGTCTTCATGATTTTGGTGTTTGAACATTTACTAGTTGAACGAGGGTTGTCTGTAAATTAACGTCTCCAATTAGCTACCATTGTGACAGAGCGAGCTAGCGCAAATCCGACAACATCACCATGTCCTTGCTTCCCCCATTACTATTCTGGCCGGTCCCTATCTCTATGCGACACTCAGTCTTGGCTTAGAAGACGTTAACAATGGAAGTAAGTCAAGGTTTTCGCCGAGAGTGAATTGTGATCTGAGATTAGATTTCTGTGGATTATGGGCCACCACTTTTGAAATCCATCCACAAATTCCATGGACAAGATTTAATTGGGCTATCAAGAACAAAAGGAGGGTAGGCTGACAAAGGGAATCCGTTTGCACCATGACAAAGCCCGCCCTGACGTCACCCAAACTACAATATATCTCACTGGCAAATTCAGGTGGTAAATCATTGACAATGCTCCATTCAGCCCTGATTTGCCACTGAATGACAACTATTTGTTCCCCAACTTGAAATACATGTTTGAAACACATGGGCGAATGAAATTCTCAAGCTACAAATAGACCGGAAAGTGGTGTGACACAGGTATAAAAAAGCTTCCAGAAGCGACTCCATGTTCATTGATCATAAAATGAAAATGTCTTTCTTAGGAGTGAAGTTAGGACTATTAAGACCTCGGTTCCACTTAGCCCCAATCATGACTGGGTGTCAAGTTGAAATATAGCTAAATGTCCAAAATTTCAGAATATGTAATTGGTTTTGCAATAAAATTATGTTTACTATTTGAAAAAGCAATGGAGATCTAAATTTATGGACAACCCTTGTAATAAGTCAAGGTGCGTTTTGAATCAAGAATTATGTTTGAACTACCTACCTCTCTATCTTGTACGTTTTCACTTAAAGTCATCTGTTGAATAAACTGCATTAACTCTGGCCATCCACTCTCTGGAAATTCATGTCGTAACAAAACTCCAATTCCTTGTCCAATAGCAGTCTTAACAGATTTCTCTTGTTCATTTACCAAGGCCTGCATTAAACCTTGTTTGACACTGAAACAGTACCATTAATACAATAATTAAAATTCTGTCAGTATTAAATTTTTATCTTGAAAAAAATCAAAGGCACAAATAAAGATTCATACTAAGAAGGCTTCTTTTTTTCTTATAAACAGACCCTTATTTTATTTCAATTAGTTTTGAGGAGCTTATTGTGTTGATGGCTGAAAATGATCAAAACTGAGGTGGTTCTAGATTGATTATCAACTTATTCACAATGGCATTAAAAATTGATATCACACCCTTCTAGATCAAAAAATGTTACAGAAGACAACAAGAGTCATTAATATAGACAGTCTCAGGGATACCACTGAGGATGCCACATTACAGCATGGGCGAAACGTCTGGTTATCTTGTAAATAATGTAGATAGCATTCTATCGGAAAATATACATTCTAATTGCAATTGTCATTGTTTACTTTTATTTTTCAGTTCAAAATAATCATACAGACTCTGCTTTGCTATACATTTTTAAAGGAATAATTTTGTTTGCACAATTTATGATATTTTTATACTATTTTAATGTTTTGAATTGTTACAATTTTCTAGATTTTTAGTTTATTGACCTCCAACAAATTAAATGTTTTAGTTTTGATGTTAGAAATCAAATAAAAGGCCCATTTATAATACCTTATGCTGCGCACATTGGGAGATTTTGCCCCCAAACCCCTGTTGCCGGCTTCCCAAGTTGATCACAGGTACTAGCTAACCTGATCAAGGGTGGCTACCCAAACTGATCACGATTTGGCGTGAAGAAAAATAGGGTGGAGGTCACCTACATGCAAAAGTGTTCTGCTTTTAGAAACAATGACAACATTGCAGCGAGGAGGGAGAGAGTAGGTAGATACTCCCTCTAGGCCACAAAGAAGGCCTAGTGGTCGGCCCAGCCCAAAGGTCCTCCACTACGTCCTCAGGCAATGCACCTGACGATCGACTTCCCCTACCAGTAATCGGAATATGTTACTCACTTTGATAACAGTTGATATAAATACTGAAAACTGAGCTTTGAGAATTGACACTATTGATGCTTTGAAGCTTATTAAAAAACTGCTTTGATACAAAAGTGCCATGAATTGCAAAAGTACCTAAAATCAAAATTTAAGCAATGATAAAAGTTTTCTGGTGGTTTGGCTCAAGGCTCATTTCAAGTCAAATATCAAGTTCCTTACTTTATAAATATACGTTATCAATTGTTTAACATTTTGTAATTTTTACACTAACTTTTAAATAGATTTAGAGGCTTACAACTGTTTGGTTTCTAGAGGCAGTTTCAACCAATAACGATGTTTAGTTAATTTTTTTCTCAAAAGAATAGCAGCTAGTTGCCGTATTTGTACATTTGATGAGGTTCCAATAACTGAACATAGTCCTGGAATTGCATCTAAGTTCTTAAATGCCTCTCGAAGTTCAGCAGTTCCCTGAAAATAAAAAACAACGCTCAAATATAAAGCTATTAGACTCATTTACTTATTCTTCTACGTTTTAATTAATGATATTATCAGTTAATTAACTTTATTAATTTATGTACCTTAGCAACTGTATTCTAGCTACAGTCGATTAAAGCTTTAGTTATGTTATAAAAGGTTTATTTATTCTTACTTAACTACAATTTAATCAACTATACGTATTCACAAGATACAGACAATACATGAACTACTTCAACCAGAAAAGTTTTGACTATCAAAACACAAATTTAGCAAGTCAAAGATATGACGACTGGTATAAGACTTGTGAGAACTTTATGCACGCTGTAAACATTAAAGATGAAAAAGACAAACTAAAACTACTACTGAATCAAATATCTTCAAATGTTAATGAATAATAATAATAATAATGTATTTCCCAAAATAGCCTATGAGGAGTATTAAGCTCATACATAAGTTGAAAATTTGTATGGAATAAAATATGAATATATATAAATAAATAAAAATGATACAATGAAAATAAATAACATTAAAATTAAATAATCCTGAAATGTTTAAATTGTTCTTTTTAACTTCTTTTTTCCAGCCTAAGATAAATGTTGAGTTTTTAATTTTGTTGGTAGTACTGTACGATACTAAATATTATGGCACAACATTTATTTGTAAGTTGACCAACTCTTAATAGGTTCAGTCTTAATTATTTGAATCCTAAAATATTAATTAAAATCTTTAAATTTCAATGGTAATTGTAGATTTTTATAACGAGTATTCCTTGACTTTTGTAGGTATTCTTCTTTTAAATCTTCGTAATTATAAATAATAGATTTCAATACAAATTCTTCTTTAATATTTAATGTTTTTTTTTAATGTTCTTTAAGTCCCATTATAGTGTATATTCTATTTTGTAGTGTACTTAATGGTTTGAAAGATATATTAAATAGACCTTCCCATCCAATTTTCGGATGGGGATAAATAAAAGATATTGCAGTTTATGGTATACTTGGGCAGATATGTTTGAAAAATACTAGAGTATTAATTTCTTATTTGTTAATTTACAGGTTAAGTTTAGGGCACTAGGCCTAGGATTTCAGATGTAATGAAAGGAAAGGAAAGCAGCGTACCTGGTAAACTTGATAGACTGGTACACTATAGATAGAGACACAATCAAATTACAAAGAATTGGATAATGAAATTTCAGGGCCACTGGTCCCTTCTTCAGTCACTAAACAATACACCCGACACTAACTGAGTTATTTAGTGACTGAAGAAGGGGCCAGTAGCCTCAAAATACTTCACTATCCAATTCTTTGTGATGTGATTGTGTCTCTATATACAGTGTAAAAATCTGCCAAGTATATCAGGTATGCTTTCCTTTCATTATTTGTTGTACCAGGTATTGCAATTTTTTTACAATATAATTGATATGTCAGAGTCTATTGGTTAGCGGGTCCCTTTATCTGGCTCTGATAAGCCCCACTCTTCCAAGTCATTACTAGCACCAACAGCTCCAGACACATTGTCATCCAAAATGTCTGAGTTATATTATATTTACTGATCTAATATTAATAATGTATATTGTAAACACGAGTATGAATGTGTTGTGTATGAATGGTTTGCCCACTGTTGTGTGTTTGTTTGTGCCGTCGTCTATCCTCTGCCTTCGTGTTTCAGCCACTGTTTGTCGTTTCTCATCCCCCTACTCGGAGCCGGGATGCCTCGCCCTACCCTACCTGACCTTCTTTGTCAAAGCCTAGTCCCTTATCATAACTTCATAGACAAACCACGTTAATGCTCAATCTCTCATTTGTCATATTGATGAATTTTATTCAATTTTTCAAGTCCAAGTAGTTGCATTGACCAGGCGAGGAGTCTATAAAGGGTGGGGGCGTT
Source organism: Stictocephala bisonia (assembly GCA_035578905.1). Lineage (NCBI taxonomy): Eukaryota > Metazoa > Arthropoda > Insecta > Hemiptera > Membracidae > Stictocephala > Stictocephala bisonia. Next base: position 652,584 of record JAQJVL010000353.1, read on the forward strand.
GTAAGGAGTTGTGTTGTCCATCTGTGATGCATCTATCAAGAATGGTCAGTACACAAGAGTGTACTGTTTATTGTGTTTTTTTATAACTTTAATAACAGTTAAGAAACAGATTCAATTGAAAAATTACATGTTTAGTACCAAAAACAATGTTCACAACCATGTATACCCACCTATTCAAATGCAGTGTTATTGGTATTGGGAAGCCTTGCTTTAAACTGCCAAGCCATATACGTACAATGGTATTGGACCCTAGTGGCCACCTATACACACACGGTGGTATTGACCCACCCACCCGCCTATACAGATTGTAGGTTGTTATTGAAAGGCTGTCTTTGGCCATAAGAAAGCGACCTCTGTTTTTTTTCTATGTGCCAGACTACACAGGCCGAGTACTTAAAATATGCACAAAGTTGTCTCAGCGTCTCATATATGATAATAATTGTAATATATAAAATAGACAAGTTTTCTTGTATTTTACTCGCTATTTCCTGTGCCTTTTAGGCACAACTTACAAAATGCAAAATACAGGACTTTTCATGTGGCGTATAGGAACAAACAATATCAATGTGCGTGTATGGCCGGGCTTGTTGGTACATGTATAGGTGGTACTCCTACTTTTAAAAAAGGTGTAAAATCAGAAATAAGAAATTATCGGCCAGTATCTATTTTATCTCGCCTGCCAAGGTATTTGAATCTATTATATACAATTGGTTATTTACTCACGTCAATCAATTTATCAGTCCTCATCAGCATGGCTTTTTTCCTTGTCGATCAATAAGTTTCAACTTATTAAATTTCTCTGAGTTTTGCATTCATAATTTAGATATTGGGGGGCAAGTGGATGTTGTGTACACAGACATCGAGAAAGCTTTTGATAAGGTTGATCATCTAAAATTACTATCTAAGTTAAATTATTTTTAGTTTATCTGCCCCTTTGTTTCGTTTTTTTTACCTCATATTTATTTAAAATAATTCAGTTCAGTATGTCTCACATGAGGAGGCAGTGTCTTCAAATTTTGATGCTGGCTCAGGTGCTCCTCAAGGATCAAATTTCATTCATGAAATTACCTTATCCATAAAAAATTCTATGTTCCTAATGTATGCCGATGACATAAAAATCATTAAAACTGTAAATGATTTTTCTGATTGTTTAAAACTTTTAATGGATTTTTTTAATGGATCTATGCATACTGTTTGATATTTTTCAAACACATTGAGAAAGTAGTAGCTGTGATAGGAACAAACATTTTTAAATTCAATTAAATTGATTCCAGATCTAAGTTGAATTAATTCTTTTTCTTCCTCAGTTAATTCTGATTCAGATTGTAATTTTTTGGAAGGTGTATAAGTTGTCTGAAAACAGTCTGATTGTTTAAATAGTCCAATGCTACAAGCTTGAGGATTTGTCATTTTGATTTCCGCTTACCCCATTTTAAAGTCCAAGAAGAAAAATAGGTACAACCTGTAACTAGCCTATTCACTTAGTTTTACACAATCACTGAGCCAGAGAAAATTGACTCTTGTTGATTTCCAAAATTAAAAGGTGCATCTTTACTTCAAAACTAAATAGTTTTATTAAATTAAAACATTTAATGGAAATCACATAGTTATATATTGTAACTGTTATGTTTCACTTTTCACTTAATAAAATTAAAAATCACAATCACTGCACAAGAAATTTGCACTATAGGTCTTCACTCACTCAAAGCAAGATCTAAACTGAGGCAGTGAGTGTTCAGTGGTTAGCTGTAGAGCTAGGAGCATGAACCAACATGAAAGGATCCTGTTGAGACAAGATAGATGAGTCATACAGGCTGTGTAAATATTAGTGCTTATAATGTCTCTTTTGTCATGTCTTAGTTCTGACCCCTTGCTCTATCAATAATTAATTGATTTTATTGGTTATAATAATTATTGATTAGTTGGTCTGTAATTTTGTTACTCATAAATAATGTTGAATACCAGTCAAACATGTGAAAAAGCCATACATCTTTTTTGTTTATCTGTTAGCCTATGTATCTAGTAGTATGTAAAAAAAATATGAACACTACCAGGTCTGAGACCTGAGATATTGCAATTTTAGTAAACCCCGACAACGGTTTTCAAATAAAAAAATTTCTGATTATAATATTTTTATTATTTTTTGGAGTTGAGATAGGTTAGTGAATGTATTTTTTCTTTATTTTAAATATATTAATTAAATATTATGCAAAGTTTCATGGTGATATCTCAAATAGTTTTCAAGATATTAATTTTTTAAGCTACAAGTTACATTGCAAGACGCGAAATTCGAGGCCTAAAATCGCGTTAAATTAAGAAAATTAAAAAATTTGTAGAAAAAAAACTATAAGAGATAGAGAAATAAAATTTGGTATTTATCAATACGATAGCAAATGCAACAATTGTGCCAAGTTTCATCAAAATCTAAAGAGGTGGGTGTCAAATTAATTATTTACTGGGTGATTTGACATGGAATGACCCTAAAGTGTTCTAGGGTTAAATACTTTTTGGAATATTTTCATATATTTTACATTTTCTTGTAGCAAATAGATTGTACTAATACAGTACATATAGCAAAAAATTAAAAAAAATTATACATACTCCTTATTTTTAAATTGGTTTGTAATTTATCACTGAAATTTTTCGTTTCCGTGGTGAAATTTTTATTTTTTCCAATAAACTAAAAATATAAAAATTTGTGTATGGGCACAATTTGACTATTTTTCCTAAACAAATTTTTTTTTGTCTATTCAATGATGATTTTTTCAATTTTTACATGTACTATTTGATTACCTACAGTGACCATACTGTATCTTTGCACATTTTTCAGTTGCGTTTAATGTAAACAAACACTTCCAAAAAAAAAAAAAAAAAAACAACCCCTACTAGTTTATGTAAAATGTAACAACATATTATTATAGTGCACTAAATAATAAACAATTTGGCTATTTTGGAATTATTTACAACAAATTTTTAGTGCTCCTAAGGAGTGTTATAAGTTATAATTTACGTACTACATTTTAAAAGTTTTTTCAAACTTTTCATAACAGTAATTAATTACTAATTCTTTTTGTAAGTGTTAATGGTAGTATGTCAAAGTACCGTTTTTGAGAAGATAACTATGTCATAACATTTACATTTGGAGCATATTTAGTATTTTTAATGATTTTTACAAAAAAGCTTGCGCAGTGCCGAAAAAAGAACCTAGCAGTAAGGGGCACACATTGGTTCACCTGATGCTCACAATTTAGGGTTAAAAAATCATAATTTTTCAATAAACTTTTTTTCTTTTAAATTTTTTTTTATGCTAAACACAAACATATTATTGGCTATGTAGCAAAATTAATTTTTCAGCCCGAAAAATTAATTTTTTATTAACATAACCTAAATTATCCTAATTCTCTATTTACTCAGCAAAAATTCGTAATTTGCGTTAAAGTCGGGTGCCTGGCTTCCGTGGCGGCCGTCACTCCGGTGAGAATATAGGTGAATTCGGTATTTGTAATTAGTAGTTAGTTTTTTAATTAGCATAAGACGTGTTGGTACATATACAGTACAAGTAAATGTCACACAACACAAATTTATTATAATATAAGCACAAAATGCACAAATATATTACAATACAAGTACAAAATGCACAAATATTATGGTGATCGATTTCGGTGAACCACGCTCACCTTCCTCAGACCAGAGGGATTCACAAAAGAATGGAAAATGGTGTTCAACAACTCAATTTATAGGCCTATGATCACGTGACCCCATTGGTTGGAATCGTCAAAATGGCGGCTGCTGTGTTATTATTGGTTAATCCCTATTGGCTGTTACTTCTGTTCTTTTTAGTTGCTGAAAATACATTATTAAAAACTATTTCGGAATCAAAATTAACCTGTTCATTCATTAATTTATCAGGATCCTTACATTTTTCTTTAAAAATAAATAACTCTTCCCAAGCATTCATAATATGACCCTTCTTACAAACTTTTACAATATCTACATTTTCATCTATTTTATTCAAACTGTGGCTACAATTCAGAAGGTGTTTAGCTACATTAGATCTTTCAGGTTTCTTGTTTTTAAAAGCGGAAACATGGTTTTTATATCTTTTGCTAAAATTTACAGTCTGACCCATATAAAACATATTACAATCATTACAGTTAATCCTATATATACCAGAATTATTGAATTTATCTTCACTTTCAATATTCGGATGTAAAATATTGGACATAGTATTACAAGTCTTAAAAGCTACTGATAAATTGAATTTCTGAAATCTATTACCAACTCTTTGTGTAAACGGTCCATTGTAATGGAGGGATATATACTTCTTTTGTTCTTTATCGGATTTTTCTTTTTTCTGAATTGTAGCCACAGTTTGAATAAAATAGATGAAAATGTAGATATTCTAAAAGTTTGTAAGAAGGGTCGTATTATGAATGTTTGGGAAGAGTTATTTATTTTTAAAGAAAAATGTAAGGATCCTGATAAATTAATGAATGAACAGGTTAATTTTGATTCCGAAATAGTTTTTAATAATGTATTTTCAGCAGCTAAAAAGAACAGAAGTAACAGCCAATAGGGATTAACCAATAATAACACAGCAGCCGTCATTTTGACGATTCCAACCAATGGGGTCACGTGATCATAAGCCTATAAATTGAGTTGATGAACATCATTTTCCATTCTTTTGTGAATCCCTCTGGTCTGAGGAAGGTGAGCGTGGTTCACCGAAATCGATCACCATAATATTTGTGCATTTTGTACTTGTATTGTAATATATTTGTGCATTTTGTGCTTGTAGGCTATTGTAATAAATTTGTATTGTGTGACGTTTACTTGTACTGGAATTAATAGTTGTTCTATATAATTATCACGTAATGGCCACTGATCCCGATTTACCGCAAAAGTCGTTTTTCTGTTATATCTCGAGAAATAATTGATATTGACCAAAATAGTTTTAAAATTCGTATTTAGCACAAAAAAACAAATCAAAATAAAAGGGATGATTAAAACATCATTTAAATTAACAGAAATATGTCAAAAATACTAAAAGTTGTGATATTGGTTTTTTCGTATTTTTCAGTAAAATAAATTATTTCCGCAGTAAAAAGTATACCTAGTAAAAAAAGCCAATTCTCGACCCGTCAAATTCCTTTATCTGCCCCCCAAACCCAAACATTTTTCTATTACCGAATATTCACAAAGGAGATATGAAAGATTTTCTAGAATGTATTAAACACTCATACAATAAGTCCTAGACGCTTTCTCCACATAAACTCACAAAGATATTGTATAGGTTAGGTTTCAGGCAAGTCCTTTCATTATCATTGTATATCTCAAGCGTTTGGCTCCTTCCTGTCCCACGGCTAATTTGTTTCTGGTGTAGATAAATCACAACTAGTACTTGCTAGTTTTTATAAGTTAAAATTGTCCAATTGTCTTCGTTTTTGACATTTATAATCAGTAAAAAAAGTACTCACAGTTAAACCCATTACAAGCAAAAATTTCCAATTTTTTTTGGTGGAAAGAAACTGCATAAATACTTTAATAACAATTGGGTTAGTAAAACTGCTACATATGTAACATCACTACCAGTACTGCTTTGAGCTTGTATCAGACATGACACTCCAGAATGTCATTACTCTTTATATTCATTTTCCATACTCCTAAAAGGGTACAAACTTAAATTGATTAATTTTCAACAATTTTCAAAAAGATTCCCAGTTCCCAAAAATATTACCCTTTCCTAATGTCTGATTGAAAATATTGGCCAGTATCACATAAATGCCTAGGGCAGCACAGATATTCATCTAATTGGTTAATACCTAATATTATACCCTAATGTTAATCGTAAATCAGTGTGAGTTAAACTAAATAAGAAATAATGAAGATTTTAAATATTTAGTGGAAGCAGAAAGCTTACGACAATTGCCCTGCAGAACTTTAAGTGACATCAAATAAAATCGATTTAAAGCATATAACAAAAATAGAAATAATTCTAAGGAAAACATACCTCACTTATAGATATATTATCAGGAAGAATCAATTTATTCAATATTTGTTCCATGTTAGCCGGATTTACTTAACCTCAACTACAACCAACCATGCAATCTACTCTTCTTATAAAGTTGTATGTAGCGCTTGGCTACACGTCAATTGTCACTCATTTTCTTTTTCTGCTATTCCTATTCCCATACGCACGCGAACGAAAACACTCAGCTGGAGCTTGGAAAGGAACAGTTTTACTATTTTTAATTAATATAGGACACCAATATCAAAAACCTCTAGAAAAAAGAAATAAGGTTAGACCATAGACCTTATATTATTCTATCATAGACAGTATAATAAAAGGTTTACTAGTATGTAAAAAACTACCTCAGCTTCGGGGTTTTACAGTGATTTACATGTGTCTCGAGGAACTCGCCATCATCAGCTATTCTCTAAATACAAGTACATTACAAATTACTATTATTACAGTACCAAGTACAGTGCCACGTTTTTTGAAAACTAAAACGAGGTGTGTGCAGAGCTTAACTTTTTTTATCCCAGTATTTTTTTTATTTAGGAAGTGAGCAGTTATTAAAATAACTGCAACAAAATAACTATTAAAAGTAAAATTTCAAAAATTGTTGTTGATTATAATTTAAATTAAATTTCTGTTCTTGTTATTTTAGTTTAATTGCAGTCGTGTTGTATGACATTATTGTTATCGTTATCATTGTTGTTTTTGTTTTTTTACTGTCATGATATTGTTAGCAATACCACTGTCCACTGCATGTATAAGGGTGGATAAGTAGTTGTTGTTTTTCTTAAAACAATATACTTATGTAAAGTTAGTCCAGCCGTTCTAACTTTATCTCTGAGAGGAGCACAACATGGCAATATTGAATATCTCAAGCGCTTGGCTCCTTCCTGTCCCATGGCCATTTGTTTCCGGTCTAGATAAATCACAACTAGTACCTGATAGTTTTTATAAGTTAACATTGTTCGATTTACTTCGTTTTTTTGACATTTATAATCAGTAAAAAAAAGTACTTCCCAGTTATACACTAACAAGATTTTAATTACTATTTTTAATAAAAAAAAATACATACCGTCAAGAATTAAAATTTTAATTCCCGCTAAAAAAATAATAAATTTGTACCTTCCCACATTATTCCCAATTGTGAGTCACTGGATGTAAAATTTAGAGACGGGCTGTGGTGGCGGTCTGAATGTGATGTTGCATATATGATGATTTTCCAGTTTAGCCCGCAAACCTCAGAGGTAAAGTTAGCACGGCTGGACTATATTGTTATCGCACCAGTCGGACCAATCCAGTTGTTGCTGTTAATTGTTAAGTTAATTTAAGGTTGCTGATATTGTTGCTACGGTTTTATTTATTTATTTATTTTGCTAATTTTATTGTACCATATTGTAGAGTGAAAAAATTGTTGTTGTATACATATCATATTTAAATTATACAAAATCACTATTGTTAATGTGTTCTAAATTAATTCTATGTATTATTTATCATGTATTATTTATCCACTACCAGCAACAGTATTTGTGAAATGTTGTATTCCCGCGAGTAAATAAATAAAAATAATGTGAAATAGTATTCAGCAGTTGGTTATTGATACACAAATGAAACATAACATCTAGTGCCTCTCGAGAGGACAATCCACAGTTATTTATGGATATCAGTTACCATCCAGACAAACGAAAGTACTTGTAATAATTTATATATATATATATATATATATATATATATATATATATATATATATATATATATATATATATATATATATATATATATATATATAATCGTGATTAGTATAGAAGAACAATTAATTAATTAAAATAATTTCAAGAAGAACACTTAAAACTTGGGGAACAAATGAATTATTTAATCCCAATGTAATTTTTAAAAAATCACAATAGAGAAAGCTACCTTTAACGAACTTATTAAGAAACTTTGCAATAAAAAAGAAGTTGATAAAAAAGTTTACGATGTACTGTCTACCATATTTATCCCGGGAGAAATAATAATTAAAAAACTATTAAACCCGGAGAAACGGATTACATGGTCATGTGAGGATATTGCTTGTGCCATAGCACTTCGCTCAGTAAGTACTAAAGGTCATAAATTTTAAGACCTAAACTAAAGTATCTATTACCAGCTTTGAGCACGCTTAGAAAATGAGCAAATGCAAATATAAACGGCACTTCAAAGAAACAAGTTTTACTGATTATGCAAAATAAATTGGATGTTTTAAAATTAATTTGATAAGTTAACCACCTTATCTTTCAATGAAATTAGTTCAAATATAAAAATATGTTTTGACAGTCGTAATGACAGACTGTTTGGTCGTTTGGTCCTCACAGTGATGCTCAGATCTTAATAGCTAGAGGAATTACTGGGAGAAGGAAACAACATATATATTACGAATGTGATAAGGCTATGACAATAAAGACCTTGTACAATGTCATTATCGCATTAGAAGAGGCAGGGTACAAGGTTGTATCAGTAGTTTCAGTACCTAGTGATATGGGTGGAAAAGATAAAACCTTGTGGAATAGTTTTGCTATAAATCCTGATACAACTCATTTTATATAGCCTTATAATTCATTTAGAAGGGTTTTTGTTTTTAATGACGTTCCCCATTTATTGGCACGAAACTACTTAGTTGAAAAAGGCTTTATTACTGTTGATGGAATTCCTTTGACGTCAAATACCTTCATGGAAACCATAAACCTAAAAACCTTAGATTTAAAATTGGCATTCAGGTTTAGGATGGACTATATATATGTATGTTAAAAACAAACAGAATATTAAATTCTCATCTACGTTGTTTTCCAACACTACGTCAAAAGTAATAAAGTATCTAAGGCCAATTGGTTATGTTAAACTACGTTAGTTTAAATTTGATTGAGATGGTTATAATATAATGGTCAGAATAGGTTAGGTTGGATTACATTAGATTGGTTAGGTTAAAGCAGGTTAGGTTAAACCATTGATTTTATAAACAAATGATTTTAGGTGTATATAATCAATTGTTAAACTAAGCGTCAAATTCATATATTCATTGATTGATTAATAACATATGTGTAACCAAAGAGCTTTCTTTTTCTTTCAAATTTCAAACCCAATAAATTAAATTAACGAAATCCGCTTCTTTTACGATTTTACTTTTCGTACATTCATTCACACATTTCGTATGGCATCTCCTTATATGGATACACATCCAATAAAAATCTCAACAAAATTTTAGTTTTACAAAAAAAATCAATAAGAATAATTATTGGATTAAAACCTCTTGACTCAGTCAAATCTCACTTTAAAACATTAAATATATTAACCGTGTATGGACTCTACATTTTAAACTCTATTATGTACATAAAAGAACATGGCAAGGAGCACTCTTCTCATGGACACAATACCAGGGGTAAGGGTCTCATCACACAACGACACAATCTAGAATTTTATAAAAAAATGACAAGCTACTCTGGTCATAAATTTCTGCAAATGCTTCCTTGTAAATTAAAAAACATCCAATCAAATAAAGTATTTAAGAAAGAATTAAAAAAGTACTTAATCAATATCGCTCCATATACAACAGATGAGGTATTTGAGACAGCTAAATGATAGTATAATTGTGGATAGTAATAATGTTGTAATTTTGAAAAACATAACATTGTTATACAGTATTACAAAATTGTAGACCTTTAGAAGAACATATTCTAGTTCTAATGTTTAATAGTTTAATAATACAGTTTAATTAGGTTTAATAGTTTTTAAGGTAAAATTTATATTATCATGACACTATTCTTAGTATACTATGCAAACTTTGAATAAAGAATATTTGAATTGAATTGGAAAAAAAAGCCCTGGCTGTTGGGCTATTAATAAATTGCCCTTTTTGAGGAACAGTCGAGCTCAGATAGTAACAAGACTACACTCATCAACACTCATCCTACACTCATATAACCATTCATATTTGCCTTAAAATACCAACAATCGTTGTGTCGGCGTCTCATATATAAGAATAAGAATGTGTGAATTAGCTGGACACAGTTGAATTAGCTGATTAAAAAACAGCTGTTTATTGATGACACTACTGTGTCGGTGTTAGAAAATTTAACGACAATTGTGCAAGCGCCACACTTCTATGCTCGGTGTCATTGGTAAATAATCCGATCGTTAATAGATAGATAGATAGATAGATAAGCATTTTTATTCACAAAAACATCAATTACAATATACAGATCATATAAACGGTGGAAATAGTTCCCCTCATGGGCACATGCCTGTGGGAGGGGAATGGGCCACTACCAGCCAGACGTAAAATAAAATTAAAATGTTACTATTATGTAAACAAATAAAAAATAAAAACGTATATAAATAAACTTATGTTTCATAACAATTATTACTTAAATTACAAAATTACAATGATACACTTTTATAAACTAAATTTCGTAACATTAGAAGCCACAGCAAATAAAATTAAAATAAAAACTAATAATAATACAGTAATACTAAAGAGTACTGTAATACGCTAAAAAAAACTACTATAAATACCTGACCTAAAACCTGGACACATTTCACATTTCAGACACTTGCCCACGCCCATAATTACACAATATTGATACACAAAGCATTACACATTCATACACTACAGCATACACACCTACATGAAAGATCACACATAACTAAGAGAGACGCACCCGACTCCTCCTCACACACATGCACGTTTAGAATACACAAATTAAATACACTATCTGACATAACCTTCATATACGCACACACCTAGCATAAATAATGGGCGCAAGCACAGTGACTGTATATCACACACACCAACCAAAACACACAGCACATGCACACACACATACATCCTCTCACGCACAATCATACCACAAACGCACTTAAAAAACCACACACGCAACAATCAAACCTCACACGCATACACTCACACCTCACACATACCTCACCCCACACTAAAAAAAAATAAATAAATAACAAAAAATTAATGAATAAATAAACGCACGCACTCATGCACACGCACACCAACATACACACAAAACAGACAACATTCACCCCCCCCCCCACCTTTCAAGCACCAACACAAGTTAAAGTTTGACATTTATAAACCCAGAAAAAAACCCTGTATATGGCGACACAACTAGATATTTAACGTTATTCACTGTACATAGATATTAATAGATTGTATATATTTTCCCTTCCTACCTCAACAACCCATTTGTTCACACATTTTTTGAATGTACCTATTGAGCATGGAGCTGGAGCTCTGATATGGTTGGGTAAATTCAGGTATAAAACATTAGCAATATAAGAAGGATTTGTTTTGTTTATTGATTTTGTAATTTTCGGTACCGCGATTCTAAGGTTTATTGACGTTCTCGTAAAATGGCTGTGGATTTCAAGTCTATTAACTACGGTTGGGTTTTTGAAAATATATATAGCCACTACTCTAACATACAGTTGTGTAAGGGAAAAGACTTTGAATTCATTGAACAAAAGATCTGTTGAATATCTCCTACTTTTGCGGAGAGCTGTTTTAATAATTGCTTTCTGTGTCGTTTCCAAAGCTTTTAAACACGATTTGTATGTACCATCCCACGCTATTACGCCATATTGAAGTAGTGATTGTGCATAGGCGCAATAAACGTTTCTAATCAGATCCTGCGTTAAGATTTTACTGAGCACTGAAAACATAAATATTAACTTTCTTAATTTGTTCCTAAGCTGTTGTATGTGCGGTACCCATTTTAAACGCATATCAAACACGATACCGAGATACTTAAACTCACTCACACATTCTACAATCTCACAAGACACACATCCATTAAGGCCACCACCACATGTATGAAGATGCAAATTAATGTTTATCGGATCCCGACCAGCCCTTAACCCTTTTACCACCGATGTCCTTTAAAAAGGACGTTGGTATTCTGTCTGAAAATCGCCGACGTCCTTATAAAAGGACGTTTCGTAATATGCCTATAATTTTGTTATTTGTACATACTGTACAAATACTGTACACTGATAAGCCCCTTTCTAGACTTGCATTTCAAGTGTCAATTATTGAAGCCATCACTGAGGAATGGATTGGAGACCCCACGCCGGTACAACGAGCAGGTTTTGGTAATGAGCCCCTTTACCATTTACCAGACAAAAAACAGCGAAACTGCTCAGTATGCAGTGCACAAAGCACCAGTTCCGGAGGTAAAAGGAAGAAATCTAATTTTGCTTGTAAAAGCTGTAATAAAGGAGTTCATACTTTGTGCTTGACTAAGCACAGGTGCTAAACAGACGATGTTAACCTTGTATATAGTGTAAACTTATTAGATTTAAATTTTTAATGTGTTACTAAGTTACGAATTTTATGTGTACAATGCAAAGAAAACATCCAACTATATATAAAATAAAGTTTTCAACTGCCAAAGGACCGGGAATCATTTCTGCACTGCCCTCTCTAGCGTAAGGTAAGATTATGTGATATATAGATTTGTGTATGTTTTCAGAAAAAAATCTCTATTTGTTCAATACGGTTCAAATGTTTTGAAATTTTATACACGTGTTCATTTATACATGTACTTTGAAATAAAAATAAGTTCTATGTATAAAATAGTTTTTCTTTACATTGATTTTTTATTCAAATCAAAATTTTTTTTAAATTACTTTCTGTTTGCAAATATTATATACTTTTTTAATAAAATAATTTTCAAAATATGAAAAAAATACGTTTATATTATAGTCTGTCTAAAGACGAAAAAAACAAAAAAAATTATTATTCTAGCCTTAAAACAACGGGTTTTAGAACGACTTAATGTAGAACACTACAAAAACAGTGATTTAGGCCCCAGCGGTTTAGGCTAGTCAACGGCGCTAAGCGGCCAGCGGCAAAAGGGTTAAAGAGATTGGCAAGCACTTTGTCTTCTGTAAATTTACAGTGAGTCGATTCTGATCAAACCATCGCTTGACAGTAAGCAAGCCACGCTCAGCAGAGCCGAAAACCTCCTCCCAGCTGGCTCCTTCAAACAACAAAGCCGTGTCATCGGCGTATAGGAACAGTTGACCATTATCTAGATTTACTTTTCCCAAGTTATTAATGTAAATTAAGAACAGGAGAGGCCCAAGTGTGCTGCCTTGAATTACTCCATAATCAATCTTTCTATTGCAACTATTTTTCCCCATAATCGAAACTAATTGGTATCTATCAGTCAGGTAATTCTTGAACCAATCTAATGTAACCCCATGAAAGCCAATGTGTTCAAGTATTTTTACTAGTAACGGGCGATCAATAAACGCCGTGTGTGTCTCCGGCCAAGGGGAACTAGGTTTGCGAACAGGAAATTTAAAAAAAATACCTCTGAATGATCTGCCTCTTTAATTTTTGTTGACATTTTTAACACAAATTTTCCATATTTATACAACTCTACCATTGAACAAGTTCATAGAATAATTGATGTTATTCAGTCTGCTCTTGAAAATAAACAATATTGTTCCTCTGCTCCCTGTATGTAACACAAGCATTCGATAAGGTCTGACACACAGGCCTTTTATTGAACATTAAAACAATACTCCCTCATTAATATTACCCAATTCTTAAACCATATTTAACTGACAGGTTATTAAAAATTAAATTCTAAGATTTGTTATCTGATCTGATTCCAATTTAAGCTGGAAAGCCCCAAGGAAGTGGTATTGGGTATTTTGCTGTACGTTATATACACTGCAGATCTACAAGTAAATGAGTTTACTACAATAGCGACTTTTGCTGATGATACAGCCATTGTCTCCTCAAAAGATAATCCAGTAACTGCATCTCTAAATCTACAAATCAGCTTGGACAATATCGAACTGTGGCTAAAGAAATGGAGGATACGAGTCAATGAATTAAAATCCAACCACATAACTTTCACGCTAAGATATGGCCCTTTTCCTCATATTTCACTTAATAACATAATTTTACCCAAAGTAGAACGTGTTGAATATATTGTTATGCATTTGGATAGAAGTCTTACCTGGAAGCCACACATCTGGTCAAAAAGGCAACACCTAAATTAAAATATTAGGAAACTCATTCGATTGGTGGTACAAAAATTAAAAATTTCCACGTTGAATAAAGTTTTGCTGTATAAAATGTTACTGAAGCATATATGGACTTATGGTGTTCAACTTTGTAGGTCTGCTAGTGAATCTAACATTGAAATTCTCCAACGTTTCCATTCTAACACATTGAGAAATATTATTAGAGCTCCTTGGTTTGTGTTAAATAACCAGTTATTAACAGTTTTATATGCTTTTAAATTCAGAATCTAAGATATCCTACATCACAACAGCCAAGCTTAACCAGGATGAGCTTGAGAATTTTTTTCTCGCTTATAAGCATAGGAAGTATGGGGAAATCGTATGACCACCCTGATGCTAGACAATTTATGTACAGAATACGCTGGTATTTATAAGGTATACATCTAACATTTTCGTTTTATAATCCAACATCGGACCAGGTGACCAATACTGCCTTAGTGAACCGAAAGCAACGAGTTTTAAAAAATAGTGAAATGGAATACGAAGACATTTTTCCTACTGCAAATATATTAAGTAAGTTGGTTGAAAAAGTTAAATAACTAAAGAGTGTGATGACAATATATTGCTAACCCAACTTAGCTTCTGCTCATGTGAACGATCATCAAGCCCAAAATCAATTAGGAGTTTTCTTGGTCCTTTTTCCCACTCTCAACATAAGCCAGTACTAGTTTCATTGGGACTCCAAATTCCTATTATTCGTTCTTTTCCAAGGCCTAAATGGAATTCGATAAAGCACATTGGGATGCCTTTACCACTAGGTTTGATGGAATGTAGCATCAGGTACATTCCTCATACAATAAGAAATTACAATCGTTTCACAAATCTCGTCTTGTTCATTGCTAAAGCTTGCATACCGAGAGGATACAGAAAAGAAATATATACTAGGATGAAGTATGGAATCAGATTACTTTTACAAAGAGTTAATGCTACTGAAAACTAAAACACAGCTAATCTGCTGCTGCACTCTCTAGACAGAGCCAGGAGAGAAAAATTGATAAAATAAACTAAAAAAGGGATATAAATTAAATTTGCCTACAGCAGTAGAAAAGCGTGGTCACTTTTAAAGAAACTCTTTAATGGTAAATCTCCAAATCAAAGAGAAGTGCTCCACCCGATGGCTTCTAATATAGCTAAACGGACAGTCAGCTTATCGAAGTCAGTCGACCATATCCTTCTAACAAACATGTACTTTACAAGCTAAATGAAATTAAAAAAAGCCAACTGGCACCCTTGGAAGTCTCAATAAAAATCACGGAAGAAGAGAGAGATAGGGTGATTTACGTTATACCAGCAGGTTCTTATCTACGCTATTTCCAGAATTTCTTATGCATGCTGGTAGCAAAGTTGAAAGAATGGCTTCAAACTGTCTACAATATTATACTAGCTACAGGCAATTTGCCAAAAGCATTTAAGCATTCAAGAGTTAAGGAGCTGTTCTGAAGCCTGGCAAAGACCCTGGACGAGTGGTCTGAAGCATCACTTGCAATTTGAGAGCAGTCTAGCACTTAAGTATCTTTCTCAATGGACTCTGTCATATTATACATCTGAAGGTAGATATGGTGTTTTCTTTTAATATGATCCATTAAATGTCCAGTGTAACCACCATATCGACTTATTTTGTACATACAGATCAAACTGCAATTTGGTTACTTTTTTTGTGAAAAATTCCCATGCATCGTTTCGGAGCCATGACAAAATATTATGTTCAATTAACAAAATTACCAAGTACTAACAATAATAATAAAAACTAACGAAGAACTTTGTATTTTAAAATGAAAATTTAAACTATTAAAATATCACACTTACTAACTAAATATTTACAAACTATTTTAATAATTAATACAAAATAATGGCATATGTTTGAACAACCACGAGAAGGTTTCAGTAAACAAACAAAACAGATTAAAATATAAGGAAGCCGGGAGAATTGGACAGTACTGTAATTTATCTTAGGTGCGGCATATCTGTCAATCACCCCAGTCAGTGGACAAATATAGTATAGGCTTGAATATGTTGGGAAGGGATGGCAGTCTGAGTAAGCGGAGAGGGATGGATTACGAAACATACGTAAAGGAAACCTCTGACAGGCAGTCAAAGTGTGGGGAGACAGAACAGATTAAATCATTCGAACGGGTTGGAACAGATGAATCCTCCATTGCTCGTGTGAGCAGAGTGGGGGTATGATACAGATGAATTACAAACTAGGCTACTCTTACCTCCGTCAATAATCCAATATAAAACACTTTATTAAGCTGACATGTTTCGTTGCTATCACAACATTTTCAAAGCTTGCAACTCGTCAATCACATAAAACTAAACATTAAAAACACAGAATACACGGTGACACGAACATAAAGTACATTTAGATAGCGCTATCATCCCGACCCGGCACTGGTTGGTAGAAGACTGGCTGGAGTGTTACGTCAGATCGTCCGCCCTCCTGCCGTTATCACTAATGTTATCAGCTCGGTGGCCAGCTGATTTTCCTGTTTGCAAAATTGTATTGAAGAGGGGGTGCGATTGGAACTGTAACTTCTCGTTGAGGATATGTTGTTTTTCCTGTACATCATTATGCATTTTATAAATCTCATATTCCTCCAGCGTATCTAACTTACTACCCTTGTGACAAAAATGTAAAATTTCCAGGCCGTCGTTTATGTCATACATTGAATGGTTAAAATCAACAAGGTGTTGGGCAAAAGTAGACTTTTGTTTTCCGATTTTTGGAACTGGCCGGTGTTCATTATAGCGGGTTTCAAATGCCCGTCCTGTTTGACCTACGTATTTGCCGGGACAATCTTTACATGTTATCCTGTAGACCCCTGATTTTTGTGTTTTGTCACCTATTCTCTTATTAACAGACGAGATGTTTCTTAGTCTATTGGTAGTGCGAAACGCTAACTCAATACCATGTTTCTTAAGTTCTTTCTTTAGTCCATTTTGAATAGTGTGACTATACTCAACACAAACGTACTTCTTACCGGGAATTATGGGTCTGGCACCTTGTTTATTCTCACATTTATGTATTAATCTATCTACCATATCACATTTATAACCATTAGCCGATGCTATGTGCTTAATTATCTGATATTCCTTGTTGTAGTTTTCAGGGCTCAAAGGTACCGACAACATTCTGTTAATCATTGAATGATAAGCCGCCATTTTTTGCGAGTGTGGATGGTATGACGTGGCATGAATGGTTTGAACAGATGTTGTCGGATTCCTAAATATATTGTAGTTAAAGACATTGTTATTTTTTGTTACTGTCAAATCCAGAAAATTAATGCTATTAGAATTTTCAGTCTCAAGAGTAAATTTTAGTTTTGCCGCTATGCTGTTCAAATAGTTTAAGAGCAAATTTAATTGTCTGTCGTTGCCATCAAACAAAACAATGGTATCATCCACATACCTGAAATACATACAGATTCTTTTCTTGTATTTATTCTTATCAGAAAAAATGTGGTTGTTTTCAATGTGGTTAAGATATATATCAGCCATTATACCAGACAATGGAGAGCCCATAGCGAGACCGTCATTCTGTATATTTACCATCGAATGAAAAGTAATTCTGTAGCAATACCTCCTGCAGTAATTCCATTAGTTCATTAACTGCCTCAGGTTGTAAGTTTGAATTTTTATTCAAATTATCCCTAATTACATTCAGTGTCACATCAATAGATACATTTGTGTATAAATTTACTACGTCAAAGGAGGCTAAAGACTGATGCATTTTAACCTATAAGAATATAAGAATAAGAATATATTTATTTTCTCGAAATATATACATAAAATACATATAATTACATTTAAACATAAAAAGGTTTCTTCTTAATTCTCTGTTGACAAAATAAAACTTATACTACTAGAACAAAACCTTTCATAAATTACATATTTCAAGAAAATACTAGGACCTCCTAAGGCAATGCCTGTTTAAGAGGTTCCTTCTTTTCAAATAAATCTTAATATGCGCATGAGCAAATAATATTAATTTAAAATAAAAAATCCCAATTCTTCAAAATATAAACACTAATATAAAAACATAAATAGCTTAAACCTTAAATCTTTTGTTTTTCCAATGAAATCTGAACTGTTTCTTAAACTGTGGTTATTCTCTATCACGATCTAACCCCGAAAGCCAGTTCGGGGTTAGATAGAGATTGTGTGGGCTATAGTAATCAAGTTTCTGAAGCACATTGGAGACA
Source organism: Stictocephala bisonia (assembly GCA_035578905.1). NCBI lineage: Eukaryota > Metazoa > Arthropoda > Insecta > Hemiptera > Membracidae > Stictocephala > Stictocephala bisonia. Next base: position 670,881 of record JAQJVL010000353.1, read on the forward strand.
GAGGCAATATCTTATCTGCGGAAATCCTGGATTAGTGTTCCAAGGTTGTTTGATACCTTAGAAATTTTGATGCGGAATCCATCAATCTCTATGCGGAATTTTGATGAAGATTGAGAGCGCAGGGTGATGCCTGTCCACTGCCAAAAGTGGATCGTCTGATGCAGCAACAATTGTACTAGTAGAAGTTGAACAGTTCAAATCCAGAAAGACTCCACGGTAGTTAAGGACTGACTTGTATTGTGTGAGGTTATAAGATGCTGCCAGCTCAATAATTACTCAGGAAGATTCATTCACCATCGCACTATTACAAGCTTCCCAGATCATATGAGGTTGTTTAAAATCCCCCATCAACCAAACATTTTCCGGGCTGTTACACAAAGTCATAGCTTCGGTGAAAGCTTCACAGAAATCAGAATATATACTTGATGACAGGTCGGGTGGAATATAAACACTAGCTAGAAGAAAGTGGGATGAATCTTGCAAAGCACAAATACGCATTAAATATTTTGGACACTCACTGGAATTCTTTGAGATGAATAAACATCTCGTACAACTATACGCGCACCCCCGACATTAGACTTCCAACTAGATAAATCAGATATGAAGATTTTTATATAGCCCGTTAAACCAAGTTCATTATCACTGATACTGTCAAGCAGAATGTCTCAACTAAGGCAATAACATTATATATACAGGAAGCAACTGACTGAGAGAAAGTTTGCAGTTTACCTCTCAGACCATTAATATTTTGAAAAGAACAAAGTAATTGTGGTGAACCGTTGAACCCTATACGTTTTTTTAACTCTTTTTTGCAACATAAGGAACATTATAGTTGGTGTAAGCCATCAGATGAATCGGTTGTGAAGCAACAACCGGAGGAATCGATATTTTCTTAAGATGTTTTCCATCTCTAGTACGACTGTTGTATAAGGCCTCATCCGTTAGGCACCACCCATACACATACAGTGGTGATGTCTCACCCGCATGCTCATACACGTACAGTGGTGATGTCCCACCCGCCTGCCCATACACGTACAGTGGTGATGTCCCACCCGCCCACCAATACACGTACAGTGGTAATTGGTGCGTTCACCCGGTCTAAAGTCCGAGAACTAGGATTATTTTTATTGAGAGAAAAAAAGGTATGCATTATTTTGTTTTATTGATATTAACTGCTGTTTTGATCAGTTGTTGATGTTGTAAAAGTCCTAGGATACTCTAATGAAGACAACCTTCCAAGTGCTGGCAGTCACTATAGAACTGCAATCCGCAGAAAGAAACAATTTACTTGTTAAATTAAGTTTCGAAATATTGTTTATAAATTTTCAAAATCAAATATACCCACACTGCTGCCTTGAATGATACCATAGTCAACATTAAGTCGGTTACTTTCAACCCAATTAACTAAAACGTCTTGGGTTCGACAGGTAAATGAATTTGAAAACCCTGGTCTAACAAAAGAAAGAGAGGCGATTCCTAAAGAACTAAACAAGTGTGGCAACAATAATAAAGCTTACAGCTCTACTTTTGGTCTGTGTGGGCCATATTGAATAATAATACACACTTATTAATTTAGTTTAAAAAACGAAGCTATTAACTTTTAAGGACTCACCATTATTTTTAAAATAAGAAAATTATTAGTTAGATTCGTAATATAAATTGTAATACATGTACTTTTATTAATTAAGCTATGCTGCAAACACTTCTCTTTAATTTTGTCGTTTGATAACTAAATCATTATTTTATAATTTCGTCCGCTTTTTAACCTATATCCTAGATCTAGACCTGATAAAATCTCTTACAAGGAATGAAATTGAGAACGTTGTCGCGTGTACACTGAAGTGGACACTGGACAGGTAAATAGGCTGTTGGTGTCGTTGACTGTCTCACTGCCTGAGACCTGAGTGTCTGTCTTGTGGCGGTGGAAGGATAGACAAGGCAGACATAGACACTAGACAGTGGTTCAGTGGTATTGGTATTTGTGTTTGTGCAAATTATCAGTAGGATCAGGATGTGAGTGCTGTTTTGGGATTTTGTTGGATTTAGTATAAAGTGGGAGGAGGTGAAGAGATGTCTTGAAGTATCAATTTATTTTCTTTCTGTAAAGTATCATTTTCGAGTTGCATTATCGTAGCCAAAAATGCGTATAATAAAGTAATCAAGTTTTAGTGGCAAACATGTCTACCGTTTCTAATGCTGTGCTAGTTTTCTTATTTCTGTCTTATTTTGACTCATTGGTTGAAGGTAAATATAATTTATATTAAGTACTATTCTTATTTGTTGTAAGAGTTTGTTTCATCAAAAATATTTCCACTTTATGTTAGGAAACATCTCTATAGTGTAATCTTATTAAACCTACATTAAATGTAATTAATTAGGCTTACACTCATACAATTAAGCAATCCTAATAATATTTTTTAAAATTCCCAGCATTATTGCCTTTCAATCAATTGGTGTTAGCCATCAACACATTCACTGCTACAGAAAACATGTAAAACGTCCCCAAAATGCTAAATGTTGTCTTAAGAATATTAGCTAAAACCCCTTGAAACTGATGTAGTGCTTGTACATGTAAATTTTTTTGATTACATAAATCGCTTCATTACTTTTTGGCTCCAATGAGACTCGGCAGCACTGTGGGCACAACTTGTGTTTACAAAGTTGCCCGTGTATAATTACTTTATTTGATGAAATAATTCAATTATCAGTTGAAATGTTTGAAAATGTTAAAATGGCGGAGTGACTCCAATGGGAGTTGGCAGCACCTGAGTGGAGTCACAGCCGGCTCCCATGGGGATCGTCAGCACTGAATGTGTTAATCATTTTGTAAAGATAAGGAGTATGCCTGGTTGAGATAAGACCTGGTTGGATTGCAATTTTTTCCAATTGGGTATTGAGTCAGAACTCTTTAACATAGGACTAGGCCTACATCCCATTGGATAGCTAGGCTGAAATACTGTTTTTGGGCTAGTAATTGTTATTGACAACTTTAGTTATTTATGCCTAGAGACTATTATGTACTGTTTAATATTTATCCAAAAATCAGTTAGTAATATTGTCTATCAAGGCATTGTTCGGTTACCATTTAGGCCTACAATCATAGTCTTTTCCTCAGTTCTTATAGACTGGGGAATCTTCAATCTTCTGTCTTTTTTTATTCTGTATTTGTAGTTTTTTATTTAGTTTAATACGTGTTGAATATCTATTTGTGTATGTGTCATGTACTGTTATGTTTTTTATGTTTGGAGCATTTCTGTGTTCGTGAAATTCTGATATCTTGTAATTGGGTCTAACTTACTTATAAACTATTGTTTTAGCAGAAATGTTTTTTAAAGGTTGAAGTATCATATATTTCTTTCAGATTTTTTGAACTAATATTTATACATTTCTATACCCATAAAGTTTGGGATTTTGCTTGTTTTTAATCAGTGAAGATTTAAGTTGAAGCTTAATTTGGCTCTAAGTTGTAAATATGGCAGTCAGATTTTAGTTGAGAGGGGTTTGATTGTATGTCAACTATGCACTGTCTTGTCACGTAGCAAAATTTTAAAACTGTCTGAAATGGGTTAGGAATTTGATATATTTTCATGAGATAATGCTTTTCATTCTAAGGAAATCAGAAATGTTACTGAAAAATTAGAAAAAAACCAATATTTTTGACATATTTCTGTTACTTTAACCTTTGAGTTCTATAGTGTTTACATGGTAGACACGGTGTTTATGTCGAAAAGTACTAGAGTCTACTTGGTAGATGCTATGTATTTTGTACATTATAGACAGGTTAATTTAAGTTATTGATTCTATTGATGTTATCTTACTTTAAAAAGGTATTGGAAAATTGATTTTTGGCTAATAGGCTGTCATTTATTGATTATTTATATTTTTTAGAAATAATTGGTATAACTCGTTAAATTAGGTTTGTTTGTTTACGTGTTGAGAATTGTTGTACCATGCTTTGTGTTGCATAGTTTTGTAACAAACTGAAATGTATTAAATATATAGGGCCTAAATTGTTTGCTTGTAGGCGGCTAGTACATTATTTTTTATTTATAAGACCAAATGACGCTTCAAAATACTCTAGATAACATCAAGACATGGTGCACGAAGAATGCTATGGAGCTAAATGTCTCTAAGTGCTTTACTATGTCATTCTTACGTGGTAATCAACGTCTGGCTTTCGATTACAACATAGGTGGTTCAAGGTTAAGTACTAAAGACAAAATAAAAGATCTTGATGTGATCTTGACTCCTACTCTAAACCCATACAAACATCTGGCCCACATTACAGCTAGGGCTTCTTCTACTATGGGATATGTTTTCCGTCTAACAAAGGACTTCAAGTCTCCTCTGACCCTGGTAACCATTTACAAGACAGTAATATGCCCTTTACTGGAGTATTGTTCGGTGGCATGGTTGCCTTATCAAGTTGGATATATTGATCTATTGATTAGATTACAGACTCGATTCATTACATTGCTTGGGCTGAAACTGGGATATGGGTATCTGGATATGCCTATATCAATAGTGGAGGATCAGTTTGGGCTTCAAAAACTTGAAATAAGACGTAAATATCTGATTTGATATTCCTGTATAAACTGGTCAATGGCTGTCTAGATTGCCCAGCTCTGCTGTGTGATGTAGACTTCACTGTTCCTATAGGCACTTGTTCCAAATCGATCTTCGTAAGAAGATACCAGCCAAGCAATTACTCTCTGAATCATGATATGCCAAGACTTCTAAGGACTGGAGGAGAAGCTTCTGAGATTGACTTCTTTGGAATATCGACACTTTCATTCAAAACAAAAATTCTCCACCTATTTACAAACTAATCCATTATGTTTCCTTGCACAACCTCATGTACACAATTACACACAAGACAGTACATAACATCCTGGACTTTACAAACACAAACTAATAATCTATTTGTTAGAGTTATGATTTCTTGTTGATGGACTTATTTTTTTGTAAACTATTATATTAATATATACTAAGATATTCTGTTTATGTAAATGGCTGTATAAATGGTGAAACCGTTAAGCAAATAAATAAATAAATTTTTCAGCTTCAATGTCTGTTTCTTACGACATGGCCTATAAAAACATTGTAGATGACAATGACTTTATTTTTTAAAACAAAATGTTTTTCTATACTGTAATTAATTTATTATAAAAATCATGTCATCACAAATAAGCATTTCAGTATCATTTATTTGAGCACTTGTTTCGCGTTTGTTGGACACAAATGATTAAAATGTTACATGGTCAACTAATTTTTGCACATACATTGATAAAACATTTTCCCTCTACTCCTTATTATATTCTCAGTAAAATATAAGAATTTTATTCGAAATTTAGTGTCTTTTTTACATATAAATAAGTACAAAAAATGTTCAAAAATTCCTATTTTATGCAAAAGTTTAAAAAACAATTTATTAACTTTATATACATACATTTATTCACTTATACAGATACGTTCAAATATATTTTCTTTTGTGACAGATATCTTCTTTTGTAATGTTGGTACACAATATAAAACAAAAAGTAGCAAGATATGTCTTCAAGTAATGAAATAGTAAAATATATCCCTAAACTCTCCATTTTTTTTAAAACTACTTAGTACAATAGGGTTTTTATAGTATCCATAGGCCAGTAGTATGGGAGTACCATAGGCCAGATTCCATTAGCGAAAGTGCATGGGTTTAAAAGCCATAACAATGGAATCACCCTGTAGCGCTAAAAGGGTTGATAAGTGTTATTTTAACCATCTTTCTTAAATTTCATGTGTTTTTTGCGCTGAATATGATATAAAAAACTATTTTGGTCTATAACAATTGATTCTCAAGATATAACGGAAAAACCACTTTTGCGGCGAATCACAATTAATGGCTACTATGCAATCATTATAAACACTAGAACTAATAACCACAAAAAACAAATTCACTAATATCTCCGCCGGAGTCCAGGTACCCATATTTACTGTAGAGTAAATAGACGTTAGGTTTGGTTAGGTAAGTAAAAGTGTATTTTCTGCGCTAAAAAAAATAATTGTTTGGAAAAACCAATTATGTATTCGTGTTCAGCTAAACAAAAATTATGAAATAAATAAAAGTAAATGAGAACAGCTTGAAAGATGTAGCTAGACTAAACAAAGTGCTGGCTGCAAAACCTTTGAACCCAATTGGTACACTTCGGAAATTAGATGGGGAATATACATCAACAGCAGGTGAAACTCTCAATCTTCTCCTTGAGACACACGTTCCAGGATGCTTCAAGTGTGACTCTGGGTTGGCTTGGGTCAGTCTCGCCGCTGAAAGCCTCCGGCCAAGGGCTGCATGGGTGGACTGGAATCTGGCCAGACACATTGTCACTATTTCGAGGGTGAAATGGGCTATCAACATGTTTAGCCCATTCAAATCACCCGGAGGAGACGGAGGAGGCGTGTACCCTGCTCTTATGCAGAAATCACCAGAATCGGTTTTACAACTGCTTTATGAACTTTTCAGGGCCAGCGTGCCATGTGGTTATGTACCAACGGCCTGGGCAGTTAGCAAAGTGGTGTTTATCCCGAAGCGAGGCATATCAGACTATAGCCAAGCTAAGGCATTCAGACCAATCAGTCTCTCCTCGTTTATGCTTAAAACACTGGAGGGACTGGTAGAAAGATACTTCCGGGACGGGGTCCTTAAAGGACAACCTCTCCATCGGAATAAACATGCCAATCAGGCTGGTAAATCGTGCATCACTGCCCTCAACGAACTGGTATGTAGAGTAGAAGATGCATTAGAGAACAAAGAGGTTACTCTCTGTGCTTTTCCAGACATTGAGGGCGCCTTTGACTATACATTTCAAGAATAATTGCCCGTAGAGTTTAGGAGCGTAGAGTTCAATCAACACTATGCAAGTGGATGGATTCTATGCTCAAGTCCAGGCAGGTTAGTGCTTCCCTTCTCGACGTGACTAGGCAGGTTATGACGGTGAAGGGATGCCCACAAGGTGGAGTACTTTCCCCACTAATGTGGAATTTGATGGTTGATGACCTTTTGAAATCATTAACTGATACCAGTATCTTCATACAGGGATATGAAGACGACATAGCTCTGATGGTCACCGGCAAGTTCTGTAACACTGTTTCGGACATCATGAATGAAAGCCTGAAACTGATAAGCAGGTGGTGCGTACTCCAGAGAAGGACTTTCAGTTAATCCCAGAAAAACCATCATCTTACCTTTTACTAGAAAAAGAGAACTTGGAACATTCAGGGGTTTAAAACTCAACAGAGTTCCATTGGTACTCTCCAATAAAGCTAAATATCTAGGGGTAACCCTAGATTGCAAGCTGACTTGGAACTACCATCTTTCTACTGTGATTAACAGGGTGAAGTGGGCGCTCTTAGAGTCCAGGCGCACTGTTGGTTTGATGTAGATGGCTTGCTGGCTCTATGAGACAGTTATTCGCCCGTAGACCTCCTATGGGGCTCTTGTGTGGTGGAACAAGGCTTGTCAGAGCTCGGCGAGTAAAAAAGCCTGCTAGTATCCAAAGACTATTATGCTTAATTATAACGAGTCCGTTTTCAAGCACACCTATGGCATCACTCGAAGTGCTGCTCAATTTACTGCCACTTAACCTTCACGTTACGCTGGAGGCTAAGAAGGTAGCCTACAAACTGAATAATGTAGATAAGTTCAAGAGAAGCAGATTCAAATCTGGCTACTTGCGAGCTATTGAAAATGAACTATACAGCAGAACGTTGGACATGGTACCAACAAATGTCATTCTCCAGACCTTACATGGTCGACATTGAATCCAGATAGGACCGGAGACAGGATAGATACAATCCCGCCACCTACAGAAATCATCTGGTACACGGATGGTTCTGTCATGAAGGGACTCGCCTATGGGGTAGTCTGGGGAGGTACTGTGCGATCTACCAGGCAGAGATCTTTGCTATCCTTGTCTACTGGGCGCAAGACAAGTCAGGGGCAAACGGATCAGCATTATGTCAGACAGTCAGGCTGCTTCTTAAGTACTTGACTCCTGCCAATTCACCTCAAGACTCTCTTGGGAGTGTTTTAGAACGTTGTGTGCTTCAATAATGTCCAATTGAGGTGGGTTCTAGGGCACAGCGACCTCATAGGTAACAAAGAGGCTGACCTCCTAGCCAAGATGGGAGATTACTCCATTTGTAGGGCCCAAACCAGTATGTGGCATTGGACGTACCACTACCAAGACTGAAATACTGAACTTTACGAGAAATCGCCACCATAGTGGAGGGCAGCGGTTACACGGCCAGGTCTTTGCAAAATCTAGTGAGGGGACCAAACCTGCGCTGACAAAATCACTCACTGCCATGAATTGGAATGACATCAGGTTGGTGATTGCGTATATTACTGGACACGGCCACTTCTGGAAACAACTGTCAAAGATTGGTCTCTACAGTGAAGACACCAGTTGCCGGCTTTGTGTTGAGGCTCTTGAGTCTGCCGAACATTTACTGAGTGCGAAGCTCTGGAGCTCAGAATAAGGAGAATATTTGGGAACGAGCTCTCCGAAGAAATAACGGTTTCTAGCCTGGTGAAACAAATTTTAGATCTTGTTAAGCCGCTTGGAAAAGGTACTCCATTCTAGTAGCTACATAGGAGCACAATAAACCTAAGGTTGAAGTCCTACCTAGGAATGATCTCAGAGATTTCGTTCCCTTCAGCAAACTAAACTAAACTGAGGACTGAAAAATAACAATTTTAAAAAATCGATGAGGTTTTTCGACTATTTTATAAAAACTCGTGTTCTATTTTTCTGTAAAAAAATGAGTTTTCATTGTTTGAAATTAACCTCTTCAAGAGGTATAAATTCATATTTCACCACTTTTTCAACAAGAAATCATAATTTCAGAGGTGGCAAGAAAGTGCATAGGCTTAATTACCGATTTTATTAATGTTGTAATTTCTTAACGGTATAAGGATACGACGGTATGGATTTGGTTTTTAATGAAAAGAAGTTGACAATTTTCTTGTGGTCCAACTTGTTTCAATAAGTAATTTATTTTACAATCTCTAGAAGCTAAGAAAACATTGATAAGACATTTTTTCTTGATAAGTTTAAAATCTAAAATTTATAATGCTTAGGAAACATTCTTATCAATCACGTATTAAAATATAAATGTGATACAATAACGACTTTTTGAGTATTAACGGTGCAAATTTGATGTACAGTGAAAACTATTTAACATTCTGGTACATCCAACTAGGATAAAAATTATCAAAACTTATAGTAAGATTTAAAAATCCATTTGTCTTAACTTACAATTACACGAAGAAAACAATGGTATGATTGGATTTTTCAAAGGATTCTTATAAAACAACCTTCTAACTAGGGTACACACAATTTGTGCCGACAGTAGCATAGAATCCATAGACATCCAAAACTTAATCATAGTCTGTTAGATGTGTACTATAATGACAGTTGTTTGTGACTGTGTCTCAAGTGCGGATGTCTGCACAGTGCCACTTTAGGAGCTCATATCCACTGAGGATATTCGTTTTGTGCCAGTATTAGTGTTAACAGAATTAAATTGATTGTTATAGTTGTTAAATTTTGTAGCAGGAAAGCTTAAGTTAATATACATATATTTGTCATAAATAATAGTTATTTACTGTAAACTTGTAATTGGTTTCAATGTTTTCACCGTATGTATTAATCCTTCACTTTCCAGTGTATTACTCCTACGATGGCTTAGGTCACCTAGACAGAGAAGGGTGTATCGGGCCAACTGGGGACCGTTGTTGTGGTACACAGTAATTTATAATTGGTTATATAGGATTGAGAGGTCCCAAGGCTCTAGCCATTGTGTGATTACATATAGAACTCTTGTAAGGCCGGGCTCACATGTTCCGGTATTCTGGAGAGATTTACCTATACATGCCACCTGTATAGGTAAACTGTAGCATGTGTGCCAGCCGCTGCAGGCCATACCGCACAGGCATAGTGACCTGCGCAGGCAACTGGAGAAGAATCAAAATTCAATTCTTTAAAATTTTTAAAATTAACATGCATACCAAAACTTTCTATAAGTGTACAGAGTTCATTTAAATGTTAATTTTTAATGTTGAAATCAATGTTAAAATCACATTACATAATTAATTCAACTTTAATTGGAAATCATATCTATGTTATATTATTATTATCAATTACGTGTTGTGTATACCCAACGTAGATCTTGATGGGACAAAAATTAGTGAAGGACTTCAAATCCTATTGTGGCTATTTACATTACAATTCATCTACCATTCATCCTTGGGGTTACCATATCCCAAAATCTTTTGGACCTTACAATCCTAGCTAACCAATCATTGATTGCTGTGTGCCACAAGAACAGTCCTTTCTCTGTCTACAAATTTCTTGTATCTATTTCATGATTAAAGGTTTATGCACAAGTAATAGACATTTTCCTTAGATAGATCTGGGAATTCCAAGCATCGATTTAGATAGTCATGTAAACTTAAAATTAATAAAATATCAATCATAGTACTTGTATTAAAGGTAACTTATTTCTATGTAGGTCTTCACTGTTACTGTGACAATTGTGGAATTGAAACCAATCACACGTGTGAGACTGACGGCTACTGCTTCACATATACTTCACTCTCCAAGGAAACTGGGGTCATTCAACATGGCTTCAGGTAATTAGATAGGCTTTGTAAAAAACAACCATTATAAAGACACCTGTGTGGCTTAACCAGATGTTATATGGTATTTATTTATTTTTAATTTTATTTGATTTAAGTGCTACAAAACAGCTAATGCCTATTACATTATAGCACTAATGAGAAAAAGAGACATTTTTATAAAAAAAAAAAAAAAAAAAAAAAAAAAAAAAAAAAAAAGAGAAATAGCGTGATCTTGTTTGTCAGATGCGCCACATAACACTATTTTTATTTTCAGTTCTAAAAAAAAAGAAAAGTCTAATGTTCACTTCTTCCAACAGAGTTCTCAATGACGAAACAAATCGATACAAATGTAAAACATATATAACAAAAAAGATATAACTTAAATAAATATATTACCATAACAAACAAATAGCATTTATGCACACATATGTATATGAAATAAGGAACTATATTAACAGAAAAATTTAATAACAAAAGTAAACATCCAAAAATTTAACAATAACAACGTGTAAATAAATATTTGAACAAACAACAACAACAAAATAAAGATATTAGTGATTGAGGAAAAAATTAATTAGGTACGCCTACGGCTCTATTCTTAAACATTTGAATTAAGTAAAAATTTTATGACTTTAAATTATACCTAAATAAATCAATTTCATGTGTGTTGTACAGCCGACATATTGTATTAAGAGGCAAGTGATAACCAAGATTGGTGCTAGAAAAGCGAGGAGCAAAAGCAAGAGAATTATGTGAAATTGGTCAAGGGACACAGAAATCAAGTTGACCCAACAAGTCACTTTGTCTAGGGCTCCGCTCACCAACTTATGAAGATAAAATAAACAATGAATTTTGCGTCTGTCCGTAAGTGTCGTCATATTAACTATGTCTAATAATTCGGTGTTAGGTACAGCCTAAGTATAAAAACCAAATATTTTGTAAAATAAAAATCTCTTTTGAATTGTTTCAATTATATCCAATAAATATATCTGATGACACCATACAAAAGATGCATATTCGAGACGTGAACGTACAAGAGAACAATAAATTAATTTAATTGCATTAAAATTGTTTAAAAAACTACTTGATCTTTGATGAAACCTAATACTGAATAAGCTGCCCCACTGGTGGCTAACACATGATCTGCAAACAAGAGTCTTTGATCAAAAATAACACCGAAGTTCTTAAAAGATAATTTTCTGGTTAATTTAATACCATCCATAGTGTAATCAAAATGTAGGGTCCCAGTTCCAGTTTTCCGAGTGTAAGTTACAATGGCACACCTGTTCACTTTAAACCAAAGATTACTCTTACGCTAGTCCACCAAAGCGTCAATGTCAGCCTGCAGCTGTAGGCAATCATCAATGTCATATACTCTCGTATAAATCTTTAAGTCATCTGCATACATTAGGATATTACAATTTTTCAAGCGATTAGTTATATCATTATTGAAAATTAAGAACATCAGGGGACCCAGATTTGAGCCTTGTGGGACTCCTGAGTCTACTTCGAATTCAATTGAGTTAACCCTTAGTAGGTCGCGCCATTAATTGTTACGCATCCGGTCGCACGGTGTACAAAAGACCGCAATGCGTATTATTAACTTTTAATAGTTGTGAACTGCAAATACTTTTTTGTTATTTTAGTCATAGTTAACCCTAGAGAGGTGGCACTAATTTTGAAACGCGAGAGGTGGCACACAAGAGTTTTACTCCAGGATCAATAAAAATAGAAATAAATTGCATATTTAGTACATTTTGATTATGCAAATGAAATTTATTAGTATTAAGATAATCCTAACATATTTGAGAAACATTTACATAAAAATAATAAAATAATTAAAAGAAATAAAATTTTTTTTCATGTTTCTCTTCTTTGTATTTGAGTGATTATTTATTATAATTATAAACTTATTTTAGAAATGAACAATAAATAATTTATCCATGGTTTCAAATAGAAAACATGAAATTTCGGAAAAAGATATCAACTAACCTTGTCTTTGTTACTTGGAAAAGTTCTTTTAATTTTATTCACTATCACTTATCTCCATGTCACTATTTTCTTGAGCACAGTTTACACAAACTGCTGGCGATGAATGTTCCCTACAGATGAAAAATCTGCAAATAGAGCATCTCTTCTTGGATGGACGGTTTTTTTTCCAATTACAGGCATAGCACCTTCCTGGAGTTACGTCCTCTTCTGGTGGATGAGGGCGCTCTTGCTCTGGAATGTCTAAGACTTCCCGTAGTCTTCGTTTGGTTCATGATGGTGTGCTTTTGATATTTATTCTAGATAACATGAGCTCTTTGCACAATCCTCTAGCTAAATCTTGTAAGAATGTCCTCCTCTTCATATTTATGTCACCAACATTTTCCTTTAGAACTATGAAGCTGTTCAACCCACCGATGTTTAGTAGTGAGTAAAAGACTGTCATAGTCCACCTATTTGAAATCCTGGCAACAGAATAAAGGTGTTTGTAGTTATCAACATTATCGACTCCTCCTTTACTAGAGTTATAAAATAGGATAATCTCTGGCTTTCCGTAAGTTGGTGAGTCGATCGCTGTGTCTGTGGCATCATCATAATGCATCGACAAAATTAAAACAACTTGCTTATTCTTTTTAGCTTTGTATGATACCATTGTGATGCCCTCTTTGAAACCAAAAATAGAGCTACCAGTAGGCCTTGCTTTCATATCAATAAAAGTAGGAGGGATTTTCTTCTAATTTATTTTTAAAGTGCCAACCATGGTAAGCCTATGATTTTGAAGAAGTTCAATGCACAGTGGTATTGAGGAAAACCAGTTGTCTACTGTCACGTTGCGTCCAGACTGAGAAATGGGTTGAATCATTCTCTCTACTACACTCTTGCCGGAATTGTCTACTCTAAAAGAGCCTTCTGGCACTAGCATGTACCTGGATGAAGGGATGTTGCATGTGACTCATAACACATGTTCAATGTTTAGCATGCCATACGGTGGTTGGTTTTGGCGAACTAACAATCGTGTTGACAGAACTTACTAGTATGTACCTTGATGAAGGGATGTTGCATGTGACTCATAACACATGTTCACTGTTTAGCATGCCATACGGTGGTTGGTTTTGGCGAACTAACAGTCGTGTTGACAGAACTTACTAGTATGTACCTTGATGAAGGGATGTTGCATGTGACTCATAACACATGTTCACTGTTTAGCATGCCATACGGTGGTTGGTTTTGGCGAACTAACAGTCGTGTTGACAGAACTTACTAGTATGTACCTTGATGAAGGGATGTTGCATGTGACTCATAACACATGTTCACTGTTTAGCATGCCATACGGTGGTTGGTTTTGGCGAACTAACAGTCGTGTTGACAGAACTTACTAGTATGTACCTTGATGAAGGGATGTTGCTGGTAACACATGTTCAATGTTTAGACCTGGCCAACGCCTGCATATATTTCAAGATTTAAGGTCTAAAATGACCTAGCACAACTCAATGCAAAAATTTTAACTCCCTGTCGGGCTGGTTACGACTTCATGTATTGTCTAAATGCACAACGTCCCCGAAATGCCTCGAGCATTTCATCAACGGTTACAAATTCACTGACAACATACTGCTTTTCACAGTTTTCCACAAATTGTTCAAAAAAGTCACAAATTGGAGCCAATTGGTCCAAAATCTTTCTTTCTTCCCTTGTATTGACATTGTCAAATCTCATAGCTCGAAGTAGAAACTTGAACCGAAAAAGAGACATAACTAGTGGAAAAAAACTCAACTCCTAGACCATTTCTTGTCCATAAATCCTCCAAATTTGTGTATGACAATTTCATGGCACCAGACATGTACAATATTCCAATTACGGCTTTTATCTCAGCAGGAGTTGTCGGCTTGCAGATCCTCTCTCGTGTATACTTATCTTTCTTTTTTTCTATATAAATATTAGTATCTTCTACAATCTGAATAATCATATCATCAGTGAAAAAGATTTTCCACACATCCAAAGGATCTTTAGCGGTTTTATATGAATTGACCACATGACTCATCCTTATTCGTAAAACATTTCTATCTCTGAATGCTGTCTGACGTTCAAGTGGATTTAGGTCCCAAAGCGTGTCTTTGCTTTGATATGCTTTTTTCCCATTTCTTCTCTTCACAATTGAATTGTTTAGTCGTTCTAATAAAGGAATTTCTTCAATGTCATTTGAGTCATCAATTAAAAATATGTTTCTATCTTCTTCATGTTCAGATATCTCCTGGTCATCACTTTCTTGACTTAGTTCTTGTAAGATGCCATATCCGTCATCACCCTCTTCATCATTACCCAAGGGTTCTTCTTCAGGATCACTATCCAAAAATAGGCGCCTTCCAAATGTACCAGTTGGTCTTTGAAGTTCTTGCTCTTCCCTCTCGACACTTAGTAATAGTCTATTCACTCTACATTCTTCCTGTTCATTCATGATAAAAAAATAATATATCTACATTTACACTATATACTAAATTTACACACATACTATGCACTAAAAACACTTTTTATATACAAAATTACTATAATGACTATTAAATTTTAACTCACACAAAAAGTGGCACACGGAACTTTACTCCGAGGTTTTGGTAACGCAAGCGGTGGCAAACGGATAAACGCTCCGTGCTGTAACGCAAACGACTGACATACAGACGACAATGTGCAAGGGACGAAAATAGTATGATGGTCGTATTCCAGGAAAGAGGCTCGTGAGCTACACAGAGTTTGGTGACTGCTTACCGCAAGGTACAATAGTAGTTTACATTTCTTTTAAACACGGAGGAAAACTCCGTGATGCCACCTCTTGAGGGTTAATAAATGTTAGTAGAGGAAGTGAAATAACTTAACAATAACGACTTTCTGTTTGCAAGTATTAATATAATGAAACAAATTAGTAATACATAGAATACAAATAAAAAATTGTCAAAATCACTAATTTTTATAATTGATTATTATTATAATAAAAATTTATTAGACTTGAACTTGAAATACAAAAGTTTTATTTCATCTTCCGATTGGTCACTTCCTTCTCTGTCGATGATTTGATCTACATCATTTTCAACATCAGGATTATTTGCAAACAGTTGTCGTCTTATAAGATGTCTGTCCTCTTCTACTGCATGCTCTGCTTCTCTTTCCTCCTTCTCAACGCTAGCTAGCATATTCAGTAAACGCCTAGACTCATCTTCATCCATTTTTACAGTGAAAAAAAGCACAACTTTACACAAAACTAGTAAAAACCAACAATAAATTTATAAAATATTAAACACTAAGACGAAAAATTCATCACATATCAGGTCGCGTGGTGTACAAATGACCGCACAGACAGTGGCGTAATAGGTCGCATGGAGTACAACGGACCGCACCACTTACAAATCGACGTGCACTATCCGGTGGCCTTGAGCAAACTGGTCGATATTTTGTGAGTGAGTCGCGGGATAGGTAGGGGGGGATATGACAAAAGGAAGGGACTGGGGAGGGGAAGGCGAATTTTCTACGAAGACAAATAGACGTTATGCGGAAGTTTGTACACCGCGCAACCTATTAAGGGTTAAAGCCCTAATATGTAACAAATTGTTTCCTCTTATGTAAATAAGAAGTGAAAAATAATATAGTTTTGTGTGATAGACTATAGTGGTGCAGCTTAGACAATAATGGTACATGTAACTCTGTCTAACGCTTTTTCAAAATTAGTGTAGGTACAATCGACTTGAATATTTTGATCAACCAAATTTACTACGTATTGAAAAAATTTAATAAATTAGAGTTAATTGATGGACCGGGATAAAACCCGTGTTGAAATGGAGTAATGAAGTTTTTGATATGATTACACAATCTGTTGTATAGTATACTCTCGAATACTTTAGTCGGCGAAGATAAAATAGTGACCGGTCTATAATTTGTTATATCACTTCTGTCTCTTGTTTTAGGTATAGTTACCACTTTGGCCACTTTCCAAAATTCAGGAAAACAATTATTCTTAAGAGATAACTAAACAAGTAGTGTAAGGGCTTTACAAGATGCTCCGCACAACATTTCAAAATGTAGGGTTTAAAATTATCAGGGCCAACAGATCGTTTTGATTTTAATTTTTTTTAAAGCACATAAACCTCTTGTTCAGTGACATCCGAAATAAACAGTATTAATATTCTTCATGACTGGTGAGCAGAGCGCCTGACTGAACACACTGTTTAGGTCGTTATTGTTTGGTTCATAAACAGAGCGGAAATATTCAGCCAAGGCCTCTTTTATCAGCACCACCCTCAAATTCCTTATTTGCCCACACCATTGTTGTTGGAGACTTATCGCTTACTCTTAGTCTCTTTATCACTCCCCAGAACAATTTAGGGTTTGATGTTAATTCACTTTCAACATTTTCAATATAAATATTACAATCATTTTTAGCTTAATTTTTGCTTGTAATCTTAATAGACTAATCTGATTATAAAAATGAGGCATATTGTATCTCTTGTACAATTGGTGAAATTTTTTCTTTCTTTTTAGTATAACTAAATTGATATGTTTATCTGTCCTTAGTACCTTTTTCCCCTTCATAAAAGTCATTTCACTCCTGACATTCAGGAGTCCTGTCAAGAAATTATTTGGTCGTAGACAAAAAATAAAGAGAAAAGTAGGAATTTTAAAATTGTAAATTTCTTGCCATTTTAACTCTATATACTTTGTCCACATATTGAATAGTCTTTATTTTTTCTATAAAATTAGACCAATGGGACATTAACTAAATGATTATACTATACATTTGATCAAGTTTTAAAATAAACCATCAGTGGTAATGATATATTTAATAAAATAAATAATAATGCTATAGTGGTATAATGATTTTATATTAATCCCATACCAGGCTTTTTTGAAAGTTTTGTTTCAACCGAATTATTTCAGTTCAATTCTTATGCAAGTCGTGATTTTCTAACATTCTATCTACAGTTAGATTGAATTTTTTTGGTGTTTCAATTCTCATTTTACTTAAGCATTTAACAAAATTACAATAATATTTAATTTAGTTGATTTAAACTATTTTTCTATAACATTTTAAAACTTACTGAAACATAATTTATTAGTAAGTTATCTGAAACATCCCGTTTGAGAGGCACCTGTCATTTTGACATATTTTTCTAGTCGAGTAGTCTACTGTTTAATATTTATAAGATATTAATAAAAAAATCCCTAATTTATTTTTGTGTTATGATTGTTTTACTATGGGTAAATAAAAATAACATTCTCTCTGTTTGTTGTTCATATGGGGGGGAGAATATATTACTAACTTGAAAATCTTATATTTTGGGGAAAAACGATTGTGAATGATTCTAAACAAATTGTTGAGGTCCACTAGTTACATAACGCTGTGTAGAACCCCCCACCCTCCCCCATAATGGCACATAACGTTGCCAAAAACCCCCTCCCCCCTTCAGGCGTTACGTAATTTAGGGATGGTCCCTATGTAGTGCAAAAATACAAATTTAAATTATAATACATAATATACACTTGCTGGATGTTATTAATAACTATGACAATTTAACTTTATTTACCAGTGCAGGTCTGTGTGCTTACTTTATTCAATGAGTGAAGTACCGACCAAAATACTTTGTACTCATGTAATACTCATGTAACCAAAATAAACTTTTGATGAAAGAGGATCTTTCATCCTTAATAATCTTCCTACTCAAAACCTAAAACAATTACTTTTGGCGTTCCGCAAGAATCCATTCCTGGACCCATTTTGTACATCAGTGACATCTCTGACTACCTTCCTAGCAAGCAACCTGCCATTGTCTGACTCAACATCCTGAAGCATTCTATTTATGTGTTTGTTCTTGAAAATTCTTATCTTTGTCATACAATCAGTGTTCAGATATAGATGAACAATCAATTATTTAAAGAAAATTTGTTTAATATACAATGCAGAGTCATTGAACATTTAAAAGATTTGATGTTTTTTTTATACTCCATAAATGATTTTAACTAATTGATAAAAATATGACTTGTAAAGAATAGATGTAATAGGAAAGATAGGACATTAGAAACTTACCTGAGAAGTCAAGTCCACTTATGCTTGTTGTATCTATGAGTAGAAGAAAACATGGATGGATAAAACAAATAACAAATTTTCAGTGCCATTGTCACTTTTGTTAGATGGGAAAGAGAGACTTCCTTTAATTAATAACTATTATAATATTTATAATTAACTATTTTTGTATATTTTCATGGCTTTTTCACTATTTTCACGATTGTATCCTATAACCTCCATATTATCCGAGTTTTTACATGTCTGTGGTGGTCTCAGTCCCAATTACTTAAAATTACTGGAATTAAATTGTAATTACAAAAAACTCAAAATGTTTATTCATATTTTGTTGAAATTACTGAAAAATTCAACCATCATTTATGTAATTGATTATTTAAAATAAATTATTAACACTGGAACCTGGATGAAGCTCCAAAATTTTTTTAATTTTATGTTTGGATTTTTGATTTGTTATTTGTAAGTGAGATAGAGTCTAAGAAATAGATGTGCCCAAAGGAGAGGGTGCCTGGACAGGGACAAGTTTTTCCCACCAGAAGATCACAAACTCTGCAACTATCGTGGAAAAACATCAGATAGAGCGATGTTAAATTGCTGCTTGGAGGACATGTGCAACGGCGGGGTGCCGCCGGCATTGCCAGGTATAGTGGTGTGAGTAGTCTAACCTAATGTGAGTGTGTGCCGTGTGCTCCTAGGTGCCTGGAACGATCGCTAATCTACCCTCCCGAGAACCCTTTCATCTGTCATTACACGAATGCGAATAACGACACCTTTGTAATTCAGTGTTGCAAAGAGTATGACTTGTGTAACAAAGACCTGAAGCCTGCTCTACATGTCAAAAAGGATGAAGGTAGGCAGTTTTCCTTTTTATATTAGTTTAAGTTATTTCAAGAGTTAGATGTTTACAGTTTAAAGCGAATGAGTAGTTGATAGTGTTTTTGTTATTTTTGCACTAAGTTTAATTTTTATAATGTAAAGCAAAGTAAAAATATCTTTAAAGGAATTTAAAAAATTGCTGCCTCTGTTTAAACTGATATTTAAAAAAATTGGGTATATTAAAAAATCTTTCATGATGTAAATTGGTGGTGTAAAAATACATTAATAATTATGTACATATAGTCTTGTACATATAGTAATAATTCTAGAACAATTTAGGTGATTTAGGATAAATGTCAAAAAAACTTTTCAGATTATTCTGTAAAAGCTATATTTTTGTTAAATCTCACTAAACCTAACACCTAAGATGCAAATTGGTATAAAACTGATGATAGTAAACACCAATTACTATAAATTCGGCAACGAACTTAATTGATATCAGAATAATTACATCATAGTGATAAGCACTGTTCAAGATTATTTAATTTGAATAATTCAATTCATAGGTCAAGTAAGGGTAATTCTGCACTATTACTTAGTCAACTAAAATATTTGCATACTTTGATAATACATTTTTGGGTTGCTAAATATCAATATTTAGTAAAAATTAGGTGTTGGAAACAGAGTTAGTATCATTAGCATACACTGAAGCCACCCATATACATCGCGCTGCGGCAATTATGGTTAAGTTAGGTTATCATAGAATATGTTTTTACAAATTCTTCTGACTGAAAAGCGGTTTGCGACATTGAAAATACGTTATTACAGGTTCACTCTACAACATAATAACCTAATCTAACCATAACTGCCGTGGCGTGATGTCTCCGAAATGACATTCATAGCGTGTGGACTTTGGCTGCCCATATACATCGCGCCGTGGGAATTATGGTTAAGTTAGGTTATCATAGCCTATTGTAGAATATGTTTTTACAAATTCTTCTGACTGAAAAGCAGTTTGCGACAGTGAAAATACGTCATTACAGGTTCATTCTACATAATGTAATCTAACCATTACTGCTGCTGCGTGATGTTTCCGAAATGTCAGTGATAGCGTGTGGTCTTTAAACCTTATCGTTTTGCAACGTGAACGACGGCTTTCCAACACTTGATTTTCATTTTACTAACTAAGTGAGTATTACCATATCATCATATCAAAATATGAAAAGAATTTAAGTTGACTAAGTAATTGTGCAGTTTTACCTAAGTAAGTATTCCTGAGGGGTTTAAACTAAGTAATCCAGATAAAAATATTCAAATTTCAACTGTTATAATTTTAACTTTTTTAGATAGGCTCTTTTACAGCAAAGATTTGAAGTTAGAGCCTTTCACACAGTATATGATTTTGTGTGATTAGTTTATTCATTTAATCATATCTTTGACATAAATTTTGTTGTTGTTGGTTAGGTGTAAGAGAGGACTTATTAGTCCTAACATCGCCATTTTTACACTTTGTCAATAAAGCCATTTTTCATTTCACTAGTAAATATGGGGAAACAAAATCCCATATTTTAAAAGAAAACCTTTCAAACTGGATGAAGTAGTTTTTTAGGTTTATAGCATTATGAAGAATTTATCTTCATGTAACAAACAACTGTTGTATGATCATCGTTTACATGCCTACATGATATATAATTCTCTCCACTATGTCTTATGTTCGACATCTCTCTGCTCATTAACTCAGACTTACATTCTTTCTATTTCTCAATCTTTGTCTTAATCTTAAATCTCTGATTGGTTTCTTGATATTTTCCCCACTTTTAGCTAAGAACATTTTGCATATATACCTGTTTTAATGTTTAGTGATGGCTGTAATAATTATATTGAAGTTAATATTTAGTCGGATCAATAATTAAAGAATCTTAGTTACTAAAAGATGATGAATAATTAATTGTACAATGCATAAATATCCTTTAGTGAAAGGTTCACAATAATTCATAAGTTAGACCATGAATGGTACAATGCATAAATACTAATTAGTGGAAGGTTTACAACAATTGATTATTAGGACATAATGGTACAGTACATGAAGATCTATCACGTATTGGAAGGTTTAAAACAATTCATATTAGGACATCACGATACAGTTCATAAAGATCTATTAGTGAAAGGTTTAAAACAATTCATAATTAGAGCATAATGGTATAGTGTATAAAGATTTATAGTGGAAGGTTCACAATAATTCATAAGTAGAACCATGAATGGTACTATGCATAAATACCAATTAGTGGAAGGCTTAGAACAATTCATAATTAGGACATAATGGTACAGTACATCTATTAGTGAAAGGTTTACAAACATTTTAATTAGTACAAGGTGAAGTGAATAAAGTTGAGTTGAGTCTAGTGAGTGTGCTCATAGAAATGACGAGAGTGTGCTCTCAGGGAAGAGCGTACTCTTACTTTATGCGTTGAATAAAAAGCCATGTAAAAATGTGAGTAACTCTCAGTTCTTGAGTCAACTCTCCGCCAATGGTAGTGGAGGATACACATTGTGACATAAATCCTATCCATTAATATTTCTATTAATTTTCCTACTATTTTCTTGTTAGTTTTATTCGTTCTGTTAGTGTAGTCGACAAGTAACAGTTAAATTATAAAAGACAAAACTATGACTGAAGACAAAGTAGAAACTAACAACGCGTTCAAAATATTTGTGTCAAAAAGTATGTTATCGAACAAATGAGGATTGAAACAACATGCCATTAATGGAATTAAAATGAAAATCCAAGAATTACCAGGAATAACAATGACTGATAACCAAATTAACAAAAAATGACAAAATATGAAGACAAGATTGAAAAAAATAACAAGGACTGGGAACAGGATTTATTTAGAAGCAGAAACAAATCCTACAATAAAGAAATTAAAAGGCAAGTATACATTTTAAAAATATTTATCATACACATAATGTTTTTATTATGACATATTTTATACTAGTTTATTTACTAAAAAATAGTTACAACAAATTATTGGAATTGTTTAATTTGTTCTGTTAACTATTTATGGTTCCAGGTGTAGTAACTGCTGGGACATCTGTTAGTAAGCTGGCAGATGTAGAAGCTGTCCTGATTGCTTTGGATCAGAGACAGATGAGATGAATGTACAAGAAGCATCACATCAACCGAAACCCTCAAAGATGAAACCTAAAGAAAGTAAAATTGAAGAAACAAGGAAATCCATCAACTCTTGAGTTACAACGCTTAGTTCTGTTGAGGCAACTTCAGTATTAAAAAAAAAAACAAAAACTGAAAAACTAGTGGACTTGCAAATATAAAAGAGATTGAGTTACGTCAAGAAGAAAATAATAACTATAGTTTTCAAACCACTGAGCTCCAAAAACCATCTACTAACAGAGTAAACACGGAACAAATTATGGTAATGGGCATTAATCCTGAGGACATAAATGAAAATAATGACAATTAAATTATATATAATAGTAACATTTTAATATTTAATTTTTAAAATTCACACTATTTAAAATCTAGTACATTAGGATTGTTGTCTGTAGCACATTGTGTGTCTGTTGTCATCCGTGCCGATTTGTTTAGTTTAAATTCATAGCCATTTTTTATTTCATCTTGTTAACCATTTAGGTACTTAAATTAATGTACCATTTTATGACGATAAATACAATAGCACAATACAGGTTACAAGCATTGAAATACTTACGTTACTTGTTTTTTAGGAGCATGAATAGTTCTGGCGATGTTACGTCTTCTTCCTTGTCATCTGAGCTGAATGTTGTACTAATCTTGAAAACTTTCATAGGGGTGGTACTCTTTTTGATTGGTTGTATTCTTCATCAATTTGGAAATTGTCATAATCTTGTGATTTTGTGACATTAAGATAAATAAAGCAACTTAAAATAAGAGATGGTGCTTTATTCAATTTAATTCTTAACTTGTGTTGCAGAATGGAAAATCTTTGCTTAAACTGGCCGAAACATCTCTCTATTATTACACGCTCTTTTTATAAACAGCAGTTAAATGTTATGTCTTTTGGAGTATTTGGATTGGTTTATGGTGTCATAAGCAATGGTGATATGCTGTAACCTGAATCCCCTATGAGTAGTTTATCGGCACTGTTCACGCCATTATTAGGTACACTTCATAATTACTCCAGATCCTTGCATCATGAACTGAACCAGGTCATGATGCATCAATACTTGTTAATTCTTCTTCGGAGTTACATGTAGCTTGCTGATGTAGCTAGCAATGTTTTTCCTATTAATATACTCGTCCCTATGTTTAAACGGTTTCAAAATAGGTAGGTGTGTGTGTGCAATCAACGACATCAGGATGCAAAGGACATCAGCAAACTTACCTTAGAAGACAAGTTTACTAACACCATAATAGTAGTAACATACACAAAAGAAACACATAATCACACAAATGTTCAGTGCCACACTGGCACTTTCTTCAGGTGGAGAGAGAGGGGGGGAGGGACGGAGGGGGGAGACTGGCATGGCTTCCACTATTGCTGGGTAGGTGGCTGTGGTGGGGGTTGTACATCCATAGAGCAACACTCAGGTATTCATGCAGTTTTTTTCAGTTGGTATATATATGAAATTTGCTGATGGGGAAGGGGTTGGGGGAAGTGGTCTAGCTTATGTTCAGATTAGGTGGGTCACAGGATTTTGATCAGTGTTACGCCACTACAGTAATCAGACCCCTTCTTTCCCATGCCAATAGTTCCTAACTCCGAAGGATGGAATTAGCACACCAATGGATAACAAAATCCCGTGACCCACCTAATCTGAGCATAAGATGGACCACTTCCCCTCAACCCCTTCCCCATCAGCAAATTTCATATATATACCAACTGAAAAAAACTGCATGAATACCTGAGTGTTGCTCTATGGATGTACAACCCCCACCACAGCCACCTACCCAGCAATAGTGGAAGCCTTGCCAGTCTCCCCCCTCCCTCCGTCCCTCCCCCTCTCTCCCTCTCTCTCTCCCCCCCTCTCTCTCCACCTGAAGAAAGTGCCAGTGTGGACTCTGAAAATTTGTGTGATTATGTGTTTCTTTTGTGTATGTTACTACTACTATGGTATGAGTGAACTTGTCTTTTAAGGTAAGTTTACTGATGTCCTATCTCTCCAATATACTAATTCCTGGCCTAGTGCCTTTTAACCTAACCTTTTTCTATAAATTGAAACCATTACACTAGAAAATGTCTTGCACACAAAAGACTTATGTATCCCTAAATCTTCTCCTACGTCGCTTTGTTATCCTTGATTACCCACATATCTCTAAAACAATTTCAATTTTTGCAAGTTAGTAAGGCTACCACTGCAGCTCTCAAAGATATTCTCTCCTTCTACCCACATAAGTGGGTAAGAAAGAGCTTAATCACTTATGTGAATATAGAAAATAGCAGACTCTATGTTTTATTCAATGAAAATTGGAGAGTGCACTCACACCACAAAGAAGGTTAAGTACGGTCTCTTCCTTAGTCATAGTTTTAGTGGAGTTTAGTTTTTTATTCAACAAAATTTTAAAGTGCACTTGCAAAATACCTGAGTGGAGTCTACTCTCAACTTTATTCACTTCACCCATAAATTCATAATTAGGACCATGAGTGGTACAATGCATGAAGATCTATTCGTGGAATGTTTACAATAATTTAGGACATAATGGTACAGTACATAAAGATCTGTTAGTGAAATTTATGAGAAAGTGTTTCAGAAGCAAAGCATTTAAAATAATTGTAAAATTCAAAGCGGCTTCACAATTTTAACGTAGGTTTAATTTTAATATTTCAAAATAAATTGTTCAGAAGTATTATTTGTTTTATTTATGAAACCTTAGTTCAACCCGTATGAAGAATGGGCACAACACCTTATAACTCATATTTCTTAATTTTCATATAGTTAAATATGAAAATTAATGTGATTAATTGAGGTTGCTACCAACCAAGTAAACAAGAAAGCTATAAAGATATTAGGTAGCAGATCTTTTAGACTTATTAATATAATCTTTTTTCTTTGTTTTTTGCATTATGTAAAGCAAAATGACCATCAAAGTTATTGGAAATGTGAAATCTAATAATTATTTGGTTAAGAATATCTGTGCAACTTAAGTATTACTGAATAAAGTACCTCTAAAAGGATAATTAATTCTGAACTAAATAAGTGTCTATTAATTTTTCGTTTGACTAATCATTTTAACAGATTGATCAATTTCCACCTAGGTTTAAGGTAAGTGTTTAAAATTTTTGTTTGAAATAAAAATGGTATTTAGTTTGATTTCAACATTACTTTCTAGTTGGCTTTTCCCAATTAACTTTTTAATTGTAAGCTTTAATTAACACGTTTAATATGTAGAGGTTAATATTAATCTTATAACAGTATTAAGAATTCTGATAATGTTGCATCAAATTGCTGTTATGCTTAATTTTAAATACTATCTGAAGAATAATTATATTTAAGTGATGCGGCACTAGTTTTATTTGAGGAATTTGCAAAACTAGTCTATAAATATAATAAGACCTTTAAAAATACACACAATTTTATTACATAGAATTAAGTGCAAGTGGAGTTAACTGGGATAAATTTAGGGCCATTTGCTAGCCTAATGGTTAGCACTCCTGACTTTCGATGCAGGGGATCACAGGTTCATATCCTGGGAGGTCCAACCAAATTTAGCTTGATGGATCTAGACTGTTGTCCCACAACAATGTTAGAATAATAAGTAAAAATGCCTCTAGTGTAAAAAAAAAAAAAAAAACAAAACAAAACTGCAGAGCATATAAATAAAGGAAATAAAACTAGGAGTATCAATTAAAATAAAGATATTACCTTCTAAAAGTTCAATATTGATTTACTTATCTAATGAATTAGTGAAGATTATTAAATTGTAGCATCAGAGAACTTAAACTTTTTAGGTTTAATGTTGTTGGTTCTCATCAGGTCTTAATTTATAGGGAACGCAGAATGTCATCTCCCTACTTGTTGCTTAAAAAAATATATTTGAAATATAGTGTTCATATTTAAATAATCTAACATATATTATTAGTTTATCTCTGTTATGTCAAGTTTTGTTATAAATACTTATCATATAAAATTATACATAATTGCAAACATTTTCTGGGTAGGGCCCTCATATCCCCTCCCCCCTTCAGCGGCTATTCATTTAGGAATCAAGCATATGTTCTCATTATTATTCTTCTGGTAGAGCTTTTTTTGTAATTAGTTATTGATTAAAACGTGCAGTATAGAAGAGTTTATATAGTTATTCTTACATCCTTTACATGTGTACAAGCACTTTGAGTGCAGTCCTATTAATGAAACATAGCTATTCATACTACCTAAACCAGCCATAGAGAAACATTTGAAATATGTTTTAAAATCACAAACTATATAATTGTAAATTTTGCATTATGTGTATACAACACATGTTATTGGTCAAACTTCCCTATGGCAAAATTGTGTTTTACTCACATGAAATAATATATTCCACAACTGTAACTAGACTAAATCTTAATTGGGCTGTCATTTCTTCTACATAATATTAAGTTTGTTTGTATTTTAAACAAAACTTTAAAATTTAGAGTTATCGTAAAATCGGAAGATAAAAAAAGATTTACTACCAATGGAAATGAACACTGGAAACAGATCCAACTTTTCTTAAAGTAATTAGCTTAGTTCATCCCTGATATAAATGTTCACCTCAATCATTTAAACAAGCTAAAAACTGAACACCAAGACAACTAACATTAAGGGATATATATTTAATACTTATTTAAACTTGAATAAAAATATTATTTTAAATAACAATAAAAAAAAAAAAAAAAAACATTATTATTATAAAATATTTACTTACCATATATTGAAAGAAGAGTTTTTAAATGTCAAAAAATTGTGTTATCACCTCAAAAGAACTATGTTGTAAGTATATAAAGTAGGTGGTATCAAACTTAGAAAATCATAAATGTTTGTTGTAAGCATTAACAGTTACATAACTATTTTTACTTGATTAATTTGTCAACAGAAGAATATTTTATGAACCCCTAAAAGTAAAAAAATGTTATAAAAGAATAATTTATTGTATATTATTAAACACTGTTTCGGTTTCAAATTTTCTTTTGATTAAAGCTCAGGTTTAATATGTATTCAGAACATCGATGGAACGAGGGAAGTCTGGCCCACTTGGGAACATGGCAGCTGGCCCTTATAATAGCAGGTCCAATCTGTGTCGTGTGCCTAGCTGTTATGTTGGGCCTCAGTCTGTGGACACAACATCGCAAGCAACAAGATCCATATACGTACCCTCCTGAGGTGGATGGACCTGACCAGCCAATACTCGGTGCTGTGTCGCTTCGAGACATGATAGAGATGACCACAAGTGGCTCTGGCTCCGGTAGGCACAATAGTTTCTACTTGTATTGTACTAATTTCACTTTATTATATGCGGTGAACGCATTTAAAATCAAATATTTAAGTTGATATGATCATATATCTATATTAATAGTAAATTCCGCTTAAAATCATATTAGTAGAATATTAAAACTAAAGTTCTTTTTTTATATCTAGATAGTTTCCTAACAAATTACAAATTTTGAAATTAATTCTGATCCATAAGAAAAATTATAAAAAGAGGACAGTTAAAATTACAGACCTGTCTCTTACTACCGATTTCCCCAAAAATTAGTTAAAAACTTGGCAATTTCCAATTAATGGCTTATTTACAACAAAATTAACTCCATAATACCAGAAATAATATAATGAACTACATTCAACATGTTTTCGATTATAATATCTGTTCATATTGAACAAAATAGTTAACTGTAAAATTCAACTTTAGTATACTTCAGATCACATTTTTGTCTTGATTTTCTACTAGTTTGATTTCTAAGTGAAGCAATGAGTTATACCTTAGAAAGATAATGATGTCATCAGTGCTTTATTTGTAAAAGTGCTTGATTCTTGGTTCATGTGCTTTCTCAAAAGGAATCTTCATTTCTTATACTCACTGTTAAATTAAGA
Organism: Stictocephala bisonia; assembly: GCA_035578905.1. Taxonomy (NCBI): domain Eukaryota; kingdom Metazoa; phylum Arthropoda; class Insecta; order Hemiptera; family Membracidae; genus Stictocephala; species Stictocephala bisonia. The sequence goes on from JAQJVL010000353.1 coordinate 699,455, forward strand.
AGTTCAGGTAAGTTCCAGAAGTAGTTGCACTGTAAACAGAACTATTTTATTGAGACATATAACAGTGAGTGTGGTTAGTTGGCCATCTTGGACTTATTAACTTCAGTGACTGTTTCAAATGATCTGTTAGTATTTTATTATACAGGGTGTTTGAAAAGTGTGTGGCAAACCATTAGGAAATGATTAAATAAGTAAAAACAAACAAAAAAGTTCCTATAAAGATATGTCTTCTCTCGCTTAGTTTGGCGTCTGTCTGTATGTATGTTCTTTAAAAAATAACTTAACAGTATTAGCTATAGTTTTGAAACTTGACACATATATTTAATTTCACACCCCCTAATATACTCTAAAAATATAAAATAATATTTTTACCCGTTCCAAAATGGTGGCTGTTTAAAAATTGTAATGCTAAATTTCATGAAAACCAAAGCAAAAATAAAAAATAGTCACAATACCTGATATTTAGCCTAAAAATAGGCAAACATTTTGGTACTTAATTTGTTACAAGCGTACAGTAAATAACTGAGAAAATACAGTTTTTCTGATTTTGTGCAAAATTTGACTGGTGGTTTTATTCAAGTTAATATACACAAGTATACGAAAGTTAAAAAAACATTTTGCACACAATCAGAAAAATAACATTTTCTCAGTTATTTAGTTTGATTGTAACTAATGAGGTACCAAAAGATTTGCCTCTTTTTAAGCGAAATATTAGGCACCCTGATAATCTTTTGTTGTTTCTTTGGATTTCATGAAATTTAGAATTACAATTTTTAAACGGCCGCCATTTTTAAATGGGTGAAAATACTATTTTTATATTTTTAGAGTATGTTAGATGGTGTGAAGTTCAATATTCGTGTCAAGTTTCAAAACTATAGCTAATACTGTTGAGGAGAAAAGGTTTTTTTTAAACACATAGACAGATGCCAAACTAAGGGAGATAAGACATATCTTCTTAGAGTCATTTTTGTTTATTTTTATCTATTTATTAATCATTTCCTGAAGTTTTGCCCCACACTTTTCAAACACCCTGTATAGGTTATTATTTGGTAAACATATTGTTGAAGTTTTTCTTTCTCATTATAACTACAGGATTACTATAGCTCCAAATTGTCATGGATGTTTTTATATTGTTTATTTGATACGTGAATTAATAAAGAAAGTATACTGATTGCCTAAATCAGAGAAATTTCCTTATGAAATAGCATAGATTACACTTTAAAAGTGTCTCATAACTAAATAAAGTTTTGCAGACTTAATCCTATTTAATCCTAGATATGAATTTCAGAACATTTTCTTCATATGAACATTAGGAAATTAATTTTAGATGCTTTGTTCAGATGTTCAGCTCAAATACATGTCCTAGTCTAAGATCTAGGATTAACCCTGAAGTATTTACTAGTTGTTCCCAACCACACATAGTTGTCTGGTTTAACAACTCCAGGACCCACCCGGGCACTCCCACCTTTATCATTGTACTGATTGCCCACTCAATGGCAAGTAAGATCAGTTATTGATAGGATTTTTCTATTATTGTACCGGGTCGTTTTGACCGGTACATTTTTCGCTTTTTTCGTCGTTGTCTGCCAGGCTGCCTGAGTTCGCTCACGCTCTGCATTTTGCGTAAGTTGGTGGTCGTTGGCCCGGTTCCGTTTCGTTCCGTGTTCCAGCAGCTTCGGTGAGGTTGGCCTGTCTTCATTTGTCTTGTGCTGCCGTTCAACTTAACTATGCGTGGCTGAGAGACACTGTAACGTAAGTGTTCATTTTGTAAATTTCTAATATCGAATCACCCTTTTGGTGAGAATATTTTGTTTCCATCATATTAATCGTTCTTGCTTGTGTTTTAGGGTTTTGTTAAATTTGTATTTTCTTTGTCTAGTTTAGTTAACCTATGTTTGAGCCATGTGCTCCAGGTTACAGGTTTACCAGTAATTGCTTTATTATATCTTGTTTTATTTTCAATTGTAATTCTGTATGATGTTTATTGAGCCTTTTTACAGTTGTAGTTACCGTTTTACCATATTTTTTGTTCATTGACAATAACCTAGGCTATCTTTAGCTTTTCATGTTAATTCCTATTGCTCATGTTCCATAGCCTGGTTTTCAGTTTGTCATTTTAAGTTCATATACGTAATTAATTCTTTGATAATTTGTTAATCTGTAATTCGTCTTAGATCTGAGTTTCCAACCTAAATTTTCGTAGCCTAAAAATAGATCTTTTATTTTCTAGTGTGCTTTAATCATGGACAATTTTGTCTGTTCCTGTTTTGTTGCTATTTCGTATATCAGTTGTTATGTGTAATATTTTGTGTTGTGATGGCTGGACTGGTTTTAATGTGCTGTGGTGTTGCCCTACAGTCCAGGGTCCTCGAGTGGGACGTTCAGCCCTCGGCCTGCCGTCCGGGGATTGTCGACCATCTGCTCTGCTAGCCTGGCCTGAGGACCATGCTGGAGCCTAGTTTCGCCCGCTACCCTCTCTACAGCTTTGGGTAGAGTTCTTCAGTCCTCAGGTCAGTTCTGTCCATTTTTTTTCCCGGCGGCTGAGCTGAGGGGTTCTGGTGATATTAAAAAAAAAAAAAAAGAAATAAAAAGAAAAAATCATGAAATATAAAAGAAGAAAAAAAAATGTTTATGGAACTGTATGTGGCCTAGGCCTAACTTTGGACAGAGTGTATGAAACAGCCATGGGGACATTGCCAGAGATATATATTTAAAATTAAAAAAAAAAAAAAAAAGGAAAAGTTTATATTTATTGTTATTTATTTAGTTAGTTTATTTGTTATGGTTAATCTTTACGTAGTTTATTTTTGTTATAGTTTTTAAATTTTATATTGGTTAGGTCCCCATTGTTAAACCATGTTGTTATTTATTTATATGTTTAGGCCTAGTTGTTATTTATTTTTTCGTTGTTAATTGTATTATTGATGTCAGGGGATAATAGAACGGTACCGGGTTATATTTTCTTTTAAATTATTTAATTTTTAAACTCACCAAAAGGGGATTATTGTGCTTTTGCTTAACTTCAATTCGGAGCTGCCCAGGGATGACGGCTTACTCCCTGGCCTCGGTGGAATCAAGGGATATGTGGGCTAAATTGCCGGTTTAATTGTTGTTTTCCAGACGTTTTCTAAATTTTCACTTTTATTTGGGGTTATCTAAATTTGTTTCTAAGTTTGTCACCTTTTAAATTTTGTTAATAAATTTTCCTTACGTTTTGGGAGTCTCAGGCCAAACTGCAGATAGGCCATACAAAAATTGATTGTTAAATTTTGGTATTTGTGGAGTTTGTTGTTTCTGTAGTTTATGTGTTGTATCTTGTTATTTTAGTGTTTATGGTTATTGATTTAAGTGCTAATTTATATTGGGGCCTTCTGCCCGTTAATATTGTGGCCTTCTGCCGTTTTGATTAATTAATTATTTTGATTTTTTTGGTAATAAACTAGTTTTGCTCAGCTGCCGAGTGTTATTTTGACCCTCCAACTGCCACCCGTGATCCCATCGCTCGACTTGTTTTGAGCCATCCCCCGGTTGGCACGCTTACCAGCTTTGGTGGGGGGATGGGTCTAACAACTCCAGGACCCACCCGGGCACTCCCACCTTTATCATTGTACTGATTGCCCACTCAATGGCAAGTAAGATCAGTTATTGATAGGATTTTTCTATTATTGTGATGCTAAAATTAACATTCACGTAAAATTCATATTTTATAATGCAAATCAAGTTGATCTCTTAAAAAAAAGCTCAATACTGTGGAATAAAAATTGATTAAAAAGTCGGGTCCATTGAACTGTAGATTCGGGTTTAATTTGCATTCCGTATTAATCTCATAAAACCTAACATAATATGCTAACGTAGAGAAGCCTGTATATGAAAACATTAAAAACTATTTAAATGACATATTTTAGTAAGAGCTGTCTGATTTCAGGATTGCCACTATTGGTTCAGCGCAGCATTGCTCGACAGATTCAGTTGGTGGAAACTATTGGCAAGGGCAGGTTTGGTGAGGTTTGGAGAGGACGATGGAGAGGAGAAAATGTGGCAGTCAAAATATTTTCTTCCCGGGAGGAACGCTCATGGTTCAGAGAAGCTGAAATATATCAAACCGTTATGTTACGTCATGACAACATCCTTGGTTTCATTGCTGCTGATAACAAAGGTAATGATTTTAGTTAGTCTAAACGTGTCTAGGTGAAAGTGGTATATTCCTTGAAGCTTATTTCATTTTTATGTTGTTTAAAGTTTCCTTTTTAGAACTGGAGAATTTCTTTGAATTATGAAACCAACCATTATTGAGCGAACATTTTCCATTATTATTACAAAAAAGATTAATTTACCCTGTTGTACTGTGAGAGGTCATCTACAGGTTCTTTCGTATTACGGAAAAAGAAGATGTGCAGATTGATTGTAGTCTGCACTAGGTGTTTCTAAAGACTAGTCAGTGCTTTCAGAAGTATGGTTTATTTTAATAACCTATAATGAAAGACAAACATAAAAGCTAGTTTCTGTATCAGTTTTTAGTAGTCTCAGACTGTTTGTTATTCTCTCAGTAGTGTAGGATGTAAAACATTGACAAAATTCTCATTTTACTTTTAATAGATTTTTAATTTTTTTTTGAGTTATTCTGAAATATTTTTAGTTTATGGGTCATAATAGACTCATAAGTTCATATTTACTAAAAGATAAAACTATATTTAAGTTAATAACTGTAAAAGAACTAAATTTATATAAACATGGTTAGTTTTGATACAACAAATTTTGTAGCTGCAGAGTGCAACAGAGCGTAGGTGCTTGGAGAGTAGTATGGAAAAGGGTTAAAACATGACAAAAATATTTTTTTTCAATGTTGATGCATATCGTATGAACTTTCTTAAAATATTATGTGCAATCATGTTTGCAATATAAGAGTTGTTTATATGTATATATTATTAACACAACTATCAACTCTGTTGAGTAGCCATAGACTTCCCTTCTACCATTTAGTCAGTCAGCAACTGGCATTGTTAGTAGTATGTTTTGTCACCGTAAATTAAGTTATTTTTGCATTGGTAGTGTTGTTTGTTTCTATTAATGTTTTCTTTATTGTGTTGTTTATTTTAAACATATTTGTCCCTTGTATTTTTCTTAAAAGATATTTCATTTTACCTTTTATTAACAGTACCAGGAGATCGAGCTTCGCTCAGTTGAATTTTGAAAACTGGAGAGGTAACATCAACATCTCCCAGAGGATCTTGAGGATCGTCTGTTGTTGCTCTACCTTGTAGGTTATTAATAACATTTCGTTTCGGAAGTCTTCCGCATTTACCTTTAGCCTCTTTGTGGAACTCGGCCTGGGGCCTCGTGGGGGAGCTCGGCTTATGGCCTCGCTACAACATTCTGCTACAAGCCTCTTTGTAGAACTCGACCTGCGGCCTTGTGGGGCAAAGTTCAGCTTGCAGCCTCACCGAGACATTCTGCTACAGTTCCATTTGTGAATCTCGTCATGTCGCCTCATGGGGTAGATCGGCCTACAGCCTTGCCAGGTTTCTTAAGCAGTATGACCATGAATTTTGGTTTTTGGGAGCCCATAAACATAGTCTTCTCTAAAGTCTGATGGAATATTAGTAAGTAAGAGAATACCTTTAATTAGATACCCCACTTGGGTGAATTAGTTTAACATTACTTAATTTTGGGTTTTTGTTAACCTTATGATACAAAATGCAAAATAAATAACATTATACTGCTAAGTAACTATAGCAATACACTCGAAAACTACAAAACTGAACATAAAAATACTGTTCTAATTACAATTCCAGCTGATAAGTGATACATAACTTGCTTACTATTTAGCTTAATGCTTCTATGCAATTGGTAGATTTAGTTACCAGTATTTAATAGAATAAACAAATCAGCTGATTTCATCCATGTGACGTCACAGTTTACTGTGCAGCCTCATCGTGATAAAAAAAGTCTAGGAACCTCTGGGAATAAGAATTTTCCCAAGGTTGAGACCTGTGCTAATCGATTTCTCATGGTCGAAACCCTCTATATAAATTTAACAATTAAAAATCCTTGGAGCAAAAAAAAAGTTTGTTTTGGACGTGGCTTGTTGTTGATAATTAGACACTGTATTTTGGTGTCTTTATTTGGTCAGTTTGATTAGTATATCTTATATCTGGTTATATTTCTAAATAGTTATGTGTTTTTCTTAAAACCTATAACCACATTCCAAATCCAAGGTCATATAATGAAGGTTCTACAAGATGTTACTATAAATATTGATTTTATACACAAATAGCTTTCCCATCCAATGTTACATTTTTAGTCTCAAAATATCAGCAGTTTTTGTGGTCCATTGTGGAGCGCTAGTGTTGTCCCATGTAAATGTAATGCAGTTTAAACCAGCTGTGGTGGCGGACCTCACAAACTAACAAAATTACTGCCACAAATATTCATATTAGATGGTTTATCTATGTAGGTTTATATAATTAATGATATAAATAACATGCTTTTCTTTTCTGGTTGTTTACATCTTTTTACTGCTCATAGAAGATTTTTCATATTATTTCAAGATTATTTCTTTATGAAAGGAACATAAAATTTATGTTTTAGATAATGGTACTTGGACACAGTTGTGGCTTATAACGGACTATCATGAGAATGGTTCGTTGTTTGACTATCTAAACCGAAGCACGGTAGATGTCCCAGGCATGATCCGCATGGCATTGTCAATTTCTACTGGCTTAGCACACCTCCACATGGACATTGTTGGGACACAAGGTAGGTTAGAAATTGTATTAAACCATTAAAATTACATGACTACAAATACTATGATATAATTTTTTTGCCAAACTAATAAAAAAAAAAAAACATTGCAACAAATTAACTATGTCTATTCTTTGTATGTTTTGAACTGCCTCTAGGACTATGTGAAATGTCAGTATTGATAAATAAATTAGAGTTAGTGAGCATTTCACGTTAACTCTTTAAGGAACAGGCGACTGAATACTGCCATTTACGTAAATTGTTAAAAATACAACGGTGGCACTGCTAATTAGTATATTGTATTCTTTAGCTCTTTCAACCCCACTTGCTTACATATGGGTGCAAAATTTTCTTGTGTAATCCTTGTGCAGATAATACCACCCGACAATTTAAGTGTAACCTATGATTATATTATAATTTACAAATAGGTATCTCATGTAATAGGAATGCTTTTTTTACGATTTGGAGGGCCAGGCTTCAAGGCATATTGTGCACCCTCCTTCACAGGACTTCAAACCACATCCAATCCAAGGTCCTTAAAGAATCTTGAGATTGCCTTGATGAGGTTATCCTGTACTACACCTTGGCCACGTTCTAAAACGCCGCCAACGGAGCGAAAACAAGGTGAGAGCCTGTTTCCTAGCTAGGGCCGGTTAGAAGAGGATGTGCCGTCCAGACTCCTCCTCCTCCCCACATTTCCTACACAAGTGAATGGGGGTTGAGAACCTCATCTTGTTCATGTGTGCCGAAAACGTCCAGTGTCCAGTTATAAAACCAACCACCCTTTGGAGTTCTGATCTTGCAAGAGAAAAAGCTTCAGCTGTGTTGTAGTACAACGGTCCCAACAGGACCTCCTTTGCTTGCCTATTACGTGGCGTTGCCTCCCAAGTCTCCTGGAACTTGCCAGCGACCCATGTAGAGGTAATCCTCTTGGCGAGGCTGTAGGCTACCCCGCATGCCGGCCCTGGGCCAACGAGAAGTTCCTCAGTGCCTCTCTTGGCACAGTGGTCTGCCCTCTCGTTTCCCAGTACCCTGGTGTGACCTGGCACCCATAACAGGATTATCCTATTGGAACACACCTGCGTTTTAAGAACCCCGTGACAGTCCCAAAATAGACTCGAGGTGAAATCAAAAGACGCAAGTGACCTTAGTGCCACTTGCTGTCTGAATTAAGGTAGATTGTTTTTCTTATAAGGCTCAAATCTATGTTTGCCTGAGCACAGGCAGCTATGGCAGCCACTTCCACTTGAAAAACCGTAGCCAGTTTGCCAAGACTCCTCAGTTTTTGACCTGGCACCATAGACCCCGTAACCAGACCCAAGGATGGTTCGTAAGCCATCTGTGTACCATGTGATGGCGTTCTTCATTGCAATTGATTCACCTTGTTCACAATCTTTTCTGTCGCCAATGACGACACGATAGGGTTTGTCAAAGTCTGTTTGTCTAGGCATGGTATTTGAACACATCTCTAGAATGTTCAATTGTAGGATGCTAGAGATTTCGGTGTGCTTATTGGCATAGTGAGCTTGCCAGCATCCACTGGTCTGGAGCCTATATGCCACAAGCCTTGCCACCCCCATGATAAAAATGTAGGGGGATAGACTTAGCAGCACCTCCATTGCAGCAGTGGGTGTACCCTTAAATGCCCCAAACAAGCTAACCGCTGCGCCTTGGTTAGTTTTTTACAGCAGTGACTTGTTGGACCTTGGGCCACCAAATTATGGCTCCATATACAAGCATTGGTATGTCGACCCTCGTATAAAGCCAATGTACCAACTGAGGGTTCAGTCCCCACGTGCTTCCAAAGGTACGCTTCATCAATATGGTCCGAGAGCGGTCTATAGCGTTGGTGAGGTGTCTATTCCAGGAAAGTTTGTCATCTAGCCATACACCCAGATATACCAGATGCAGTCGGCACTGGTGGCGCAGTGCTGTTACCTAGCTACTTGGGGACAAAGTGTTTGGGAGATTGTAGGCGATAGGTTGGATGCTCGGTTCTCTTAATACCGACATGGCGTCTGCTTGATGGTTGCTATCGGCGTGGACACTACTGGAGAAGTCTGGGGTGTCCATGTTGGGTGGTAATTAATGTACGAATGTTGTGTGGGGGAGATAATTGAGTATCAGGCTTGTCAATTAGCTGAAAATCAGACCAGCACTACGTGGTTCGGATTCCACGTAAAGCTGTAGGTCCCTTAGTTGCCCTGGCTGTTGGGATATTAATAAATTGCCCTTTCTGAGGAACAGTTGAACTCAGTTAGTAAGAATGTAACCAGACTACAATCATCCTACACTCATATAACCATTCATATTCGCCTTAAAATACTAACAACGTAGTATCGGTGTCTCATATGTAAGAATGTAAGAACTTAAGTTCCTTAGACACCAGGACGCAGTTGTTAAAGATTCTTGGTTCTCTGACAACCTCCGCATTCCTTTTATTTGTAAATGGCACCATAACTGTCTTACCAGGAAGAACAGATAGCCCCTCCGCTATGCACCATGTCTCCACCATTGACAACGCCCTCCTCATAAGGTCGAGGTATGTCTCCATGTATTTACCTCCTATTAGGATCACTATGTCGTCAGCAAAACCCTGAGCGTACACTCCATGCTTGTTGAGTGCAGTGAGGAAATCATCCACGACCAGGTTCCATAGGAAGGGTGACAAAACACCCCCTTGTAGACACCCTCTCTGCCCTCTTACCTCTCACCGCCCCACACAGGGAAGCTTGGCCAGCACCAGCTCTACGGGTGCTGAACATGTTGCTGACCCAGCATACAACTGTTCCTTCAGTGCCCCTGGACACTAGCGTTGTCACAATTGAGGAAATCCTTGTATTGTTAAAGGCTCCTTCTATGTCCAGGAACACTGTCAAAGCAATCTCCTTAAAAGAAATCACCTGTTCGATCCTGCAGAATAATGTGTGTAAAGCAGTCTCACAGGATCTGCCAGTTTGGTAGGCATGCTGGTTGGGGTGCATAGGTTGATTGCTTGCCACCCTGGCATGCCTGTCCAGCAACTTCTCCATGGTCTTAAGAAGAAAAGACGAAAGACTTATTGGTCGGTAAGCCTTTGCTGTATTGTAGGAGGGTTTACCAGGCTTCGGGATGAAAATCACGGAAGACCTCCCATGATAGTGGTATGACACCAGTGACTAGGCTCGTCCAGAGAGTTACAGAAGCCAAGGTATCCAAATTTCTTCACCTTTCCGCAGCAAGGCAAGAAAGATGCTGTCATAACCAAGGGACTTGAAAGCTTGGAAAGACTTCAATGCCCATTTTACTCTCTGGTATGTAAAGACAGATCTAACACATCGCCAGTCCTCCTATGAGGTGCGACAAGGTCCCTCCCCCTTTCAGCAGGGACATTCTGGATAGCTGGTATAATCTGAGTAGAGCCAGGAAAGTGAGTATTGAGTAAAACCTCAAGTGTCTCTTCCGGGCTGTCTGGGAGCTGTCTTCTTTGCAGACTGTCCCAACAGCGTTAATGGGGTTACGAGGCAAGATCTTGTAAATCTTGGAGCATTCTGGGACATTGTCAATGTCCCTGCAAAAGTTCCTCCACGAGTCTCTCTTAGCTTTGCGGATTGCTCTCTTACAGTTGCCGAGGGCCCTCGAGTACATATCCCAGTTGCCCACACGTATGCAAACATTGTGCAGTCTTCGGAAAGTTTTCTTCAAGGCTTCAAGATCTCAATTCCACAAACAGGCATTCTTTTTAGACTTTAACTCTGTCTCTGGACACGCTTTGAAGTAAAATTTCTCGATAGCTGATTGTATGATGTCAGCTATCTACCTTCTCGCCACGCCCCAGATCAGGATAGTCTAACCGAGCTAAACCAAGAAGACTGATGGTCTTCCTGGTATATAGCCCAGTCAGTTCTCTTAGGATTTCTGAACCGCGCCTTAATGGGAGCCGTTCAAATCCAAAAGGAGATGTAGTTGTGATCCGACATGGACAGATTGTCCAGAGTGGTCCAACCGTCTACTTTGCAAGCTGCATGGCAGCTTGCTAGGGTTATGTCACGGACCTCTCTTCACAAACATAACCTTCTCCTCTGTTGGAATGTGGGCTTGCAGCCCTGATTCAATATCACTAAATTAGCTTCAGCTATATAGTCTAACAGTGACTCACCACTAGCATTTATGTAGGTGCTCCCCCATGCAGTATGATGGGCGTTGGCATTCAACCCTGCCACCACGTGTCGTTGGTGCATCACTTTGTGGTCTACGATCCTCCTTAACGTAGGAGATGGAGGGAGCTCCTTGGAGTCGTAGGGCAGGTATACTGATGCCAACAAGATTCTAATGTCTCCGTCACTTGTTGGCAGGTATACCTCACTTACAGCCGTGTCCTTATTACAAAGACCGGTCAGTTTTAGAAACTTGATGTCTCTTCTGATGAAGATACAAGCTCTAGCGTTATTGAAGCTAACAGCATACAACAAATTACCTTTAGCAGTGCCGAGCTCCATCACTCTCACTCCAACGATACATGGCTCCTGTACGAGGGCCACTCTTACGTCGTCGGAGAGAATCTTCTGGCAGAGTGTGGCTGTGGCCGAGTGATAAAGGTTGATCTGTAGCACTGCCATTACTTTCTGCGGGGGCTTGGATCCCCCCCTTAGGCTTGAATGTTATCCTCTCCAGCCCCAGAAAGGGCCGCATTGAGAGGGAATTCAGTCTCCTAAGGGAGTCTTCATCAACTATGATTACTAGGAATAGGCCATTGGGGTTTTGAGTACTCCCAACAACCAACCAGTGATCAAGTGTTCAGCTGGTTTTGCTTCATCAGACCTGTAAGAACCTCAGCGTTAATAAGAGCACAGGTTGTCGTTACTGGAATGAACGTGGTCAGCTTCACCATCTTAACCAGGTTCTTGGCCAGTCCAAGCTTCAGTTGTACACACTCGAAAGGGCTCATATCTGATACCTGGTTTTCAAGCCATTCCCTGGTCATAGCATTGGCAAAACCAATCACGACTGCTCCAGCTTCAACATGGCAACTTGTGACGTTAACGTGCTCCCTTGAGAGCACGTTAAAAGCTCAATTGAGAAAAGACACATGTTATATGGTATTATTAGCTTGTATTGACCTGACAAAAATCCTCTAAAATATGTGACAGTCATAGCTGGACACCCTGTATATGTAAAGCTGATCTCAGGGAAATATATTGATTTTATAGTTAGTTAAATTATTTTTTTATCTATTAAAAACACTGAAGTTGACTTTATTTTGTTTAAGTGATTCTTTTTTATGCTTATTATAATAACACTAATTGTCGTACCTGTGTACATTTTATGGAATAAAGAATATTTAAATCTTGAATACAATAAAAATTTTAAAGAAACTTCAGACTTTTCAAAATCCAGGGTTTCTACTTAAGATTAACAATTAAATAGAGAACCTGAAAGCACCAGCTATTTAGAAAATAAATAAATTTAGCTTTTAAAATTGTGTTGCAACATTGAATTTATAAGTAGCACAGATAGATTTCTCATCCAATATGAAATGTTGTGTCTCAAATTATAAGCTGTTTTTGTGGTCCATTGTGAAGTCTTAGTGTAGTTCCATGTAAATGTAATGCAGTTTAAACCAACTGTAGTAGCAAACCTCACTAACTTATACCACTACTTACCCCACACGTATAAGTAGCTTCATTTGAAGAGGTATATAAGATTTAAAATTAAAACAACACATGTGGGTGTGAAACATACATTTTAATTGTTGTCATTAAAGCCTATTTGTAAATAGAAAATACCTTTACATTAATATAATACATTTTCTTTATTATTATTTAAAATTAAAATATTTATTAGGGCCACCGAAATCTAAATATAAGGGGGTATATTAGACTGAGCTCGGAAGTCCGTCAGCTCGTGATCCTCTAGCTAACATCTGCCCTCACAAACGCTCGCCTCGATTCGTGGTGTAGAACTGCTCAGAGACGGACTGGTTTCTAGCATTGTCCACCCCCGCTTTCTACATTACATAACGATGTTTGCAAGAGCCGACAAGTTGGAAATAATCAGGTTTCGTAGTGTCTTTCCATGTCGAAGGAGGGCCAAATTACATAACTGAGAACTGACGCTTATATCTATGAAATGAAATTAACTGAAACGGTACAAACTAACCAAAGGGAGGATACAGGTATCAGGGAGTAGTCGTACCTTTCGAGCCATTCTGACCACACCTTGCATGCAGGGTGGGTTCGGCAGACTGGTCCACACCTGGTATCAACTCTCACTTGTTAGCTGCGTAGAGCTACCCTCTGCGAATGGGTGTTGGTCCACCTACAGAACCAAGTGAGGGGGGCCCTTGACTAAAGTGTTAAGCGACCCTTTTAACAGAGGTCGTCTGCTCCTCCATCAGAAGCTGTTCAGGGTGCTCTTGGCTGACTATGGCCAGCTTCTCCACTGACAACTTCTCAGCAAAGGACTCTGTGTTGCCTTGCCGCTTAGCCCTCTTATTCTCACCTCCAAGCTCCTCCGGTGTCAGTTGCAAAAGCGACTTCTCCACACCGGGACCTTTGGAGGTGACAGGGGACAAAGCGTGCTGGCTGGTTTTGGGGGTAGCTACCTGCGAGGAGGCTGCCTTGTCATCTTGTTCTCGTGAGGAGCCAGACGTACATGATGGCTTGTTCCTCACACCATGCTTCTCCTCCCAAGTTTGACGTCTCTCCACCTTTGAAAGGATTCTCTTGCCTCTGGCATGAGCCTCCTCATCTCGAAGTCTTCATAGTTGGCCACGGGGGATCCTCTTCTTAGGCAGACTACCCATATCCATCAGGAGATTACCCTGAGAACTCTCATCCTCAGACCGAAGCAGAGCATCCTCCTCTCCTGCAGGCAGAGCCGGTGCCGGAGAGGACAAGCTGAGGTTGTCCATAAGTAGGCCTTTGGGAGTTACCCCACCTGTCACCAAATCAATTGCATTAGCGTCAGCTTCCATACAATTCCCACGAGTACTGGGTTGGTGCAGTCACCTCCCCAGTGACTCGTGTAGGGAGGTAAGGGATAATTACGACTGGGTGCCTGGTTTCCAGAAGGCTGCGTTTATGGTACTGAATAATAGGCCCCCAGTACCACGAGACTTTCGGTACGGGTCGCTTAACACTAGTCAAGGGCCCCCCTCACTTGGTTCTGTAGGTGGACCAACACCCATTCGCAGAGGGTAGCTCTACGCAGCTAACAAGTGAGAGTTGATACCAGGTGTGGACCAGTCTGCCGAACCCACCCTGCATGCAAGGTGTGGTCAGAATGGCTCGAAAGGTGCGACCATTCCATGATACCTGTATCCTCCCTTTGGTTAGTTTGTGAGGTTTGCTACTACAGTTGGTTTAAACTGCATTACATTTACATGGAACTACACTAAGACTTCACAATGGACCACAAAAACAGCTTATAATTTGAGACACAACATTTCATATTGGATGAGAAATCTATCTGTGCTGCTTATAAAGTCAATGTTGCAACACAATTTTAAAAGCTAAATTTATTTATTTTCTAAATAGCTGGTGCTTTCAGGTTCTCTATTTAATTGTTAATCTTAAGTAGAAACCCTGGATTTTGAAAAGTCTGAAGTTTCTTTAAAATTTTTATTGTATTCAAGGTTTAAATATTCTTTATTCCATAAAATGTACACAGGTACGACAATTAGTGTTATTATAATAAGCATAAAAAAGAATCACTTAAACAAAATAAAGTCAACTTCAGTGTTTTTAATAGATAAAAAATAATTTAACTAACTATAAAATCAATATATTTCCCTGAGATCAGCTTTACATATACAGGGTGTCCAGCTTTGACTGTCGCATATTTTAGAGGATTTTGTTGTCAGGTAAATACAAGCTAATAATACCATATAACATGTGTCTTTTCTCAATTCCTTGTCTGTCTGGTTGTCTGTATGTGACTTTTACAAAAATTTTAATAACTCAAAAACCGTCTGACATACAATTCTAAATTTTGGTATGAAAGTTGATCTTAGAAAAACACATTTCATGTAAAAAGACTGTATGTCTAAAATTATCAGTTTCAAAATGGTGGCTGTCTAAAAATTTAAAAGTCAAATATAAAAGAAAAACTACAAATTTTATCCGAAAATGTTAAAATACAATATTTGTTGACCAAATTATGCCAAATTCAATGATATGTCAATTTAAAAGATCCGATGATAAATAAGAGGGAAAACTCATTTTTTGTAACTGAAAGCATTGTCATCTGGGTACTCTTTACCGTGATAAGGTTTTTAATCAGTTTTCCTAAATGAAAGTATTGAATGGTAATTCAATACTTGTGTTTCAAGTTTTCCTCAATTGCTCAGTTGCCCAGAATTTATGGTTTTTGTGAAGCATAACATAAAACGCTTATATTTAAAGACCATTGGGCCAAAACCTAGGTTTGTTGATTTTTTTCAAAATCATTCAGCTACTGAGACATGGAAAAATGTAGCTGCTAGCCCTGTGTTTAAACTCGTCTTAAGCAGCAATAGTTGATGTATCAAATTCCTTTATGGTTTTAGAAACGTGCTTTTAATAATATTAGTGATCAACAAAGTTTTTCTTAATTCACTGCAAAAGACTCTTCTGCAGTACTATAGCTCATGATTATTTTGAAGGCAATTCAGTTGTTATAAATATGATTTTCTGTTGATCATTACTATATTGTTCAACAGTATACTTCTTTTTTCACAATATAGTATACTGTTGTTAACAATATAGGTCATCTGATCATGCCTCACCAACCACTGTGAGGCAGGATCAGAACCTGTACTGTAATCCACTTCTTCAACTGGCAGCGGATCACTCTCAAACTACTGTTAATGTTCACAGGAGGCTTCAGATTAATCAGCTGTTTTCTGGCAATATTCTTTTTTTTAGCTGTTGCAGCTGAATTGTTGTACCTGATAATAAACATAGGTTTTCAGATCTGTGTTTTTCCCTTGAAGAGTTAAAAAAAAAAACAGCTATCCAGAGCCTGTATCATTGTCATTCACTTGTATTCCTCCACCTCTCCCCTCAGATATTCTAATGCAGAAAAAAAGGGGGAAAAAAAATAGAATTGAATTAAAAAAATTCTCAACTAAAAAAGATATCAGTACAAAATTGAGTTTTGATAATAAAGAGTATAAATTCAAAAATTTAATTTTAAATTGCTTTGTAAAGGATTAATTTAATAACCTTAGGTATACTAATAAATTCTTTTTCATTAGTTAATCCCAAACTATTTAATTGAAGCGATATTTGTATTCAGCAACTTTTGTCCAGGTTTAATTCTGAGATAGTTAAAGTTCATTTTATGGCTGTATACAGTACATGATTTATATTTTACAGGAAAACCAGCTATTGCACACAGAGATTTGAAATCAAAAAATATTTTAGTGAAGTTGAATGGAACTTGTGCCATTGGAGATTTAGGATTGGCTGTTCGACATGATGTTGCAACAGACACTGTTGATATTCCTCTAAATAATAGAGTTGGTACCAAACGTTACATGGCCCCTGAGGTATGAAATTTACAAGTACTTTTAAGGTTTGAGATTTTTCTAGAAAAAAAATGTATTCTTGATAGTAAAGTCCAAAAACTATTGTAGCATTAGTTAATTACTACAATATTTTAATGTAGTTCTCTAAATAAAACCTATTAACTCATTAAAGAAATAATAATATAACAGTTGTGTTTGTGTGAAAATAAGAGTCAATAGGTTTATAATACAGTGTATTGATTTCATCAAAGCCATGAGCGTATGTAGAATAGGTAGAGCATGGAACTTGTATCATAAGCACACAAATGACAACAGCTAAGAAAGTAGATCTGGTTAGAGATAGATAGTAAAGTTTAAAAATTAACCTCTAACATAGATTCATTAAATTCTCTACCCCAGATAAAATAGAAAATTTTTTAGCCTTGCATATTATACTCATTAACAATGTCACAACTAGATAAATTCTAAGTATAAAAACTAAACTAAGATAATAATGATAATCATTTATACAAAAATAAGTAAAGTGTCAACCCATTTAAAACCAACCAAAGTGATGATTTAATCTGAGGTAGGCAAAGCTACTTCTGTATACAATAAATGAATTAAAAATTTTAGAAAATTAATTAAAGAAGAATATTTTCTATCCTTTTATTAACTATAAAGGAAAACAGTGGTAAACAAAATGATCTAATTAAGAAATACTTAGATATTAGTAGTGATCATGACAAAACACTGTTCCGTAAATGTAAATAGTGCACAGTATGTAAAAAAGTATATAAACCTTGTTATAGATATAAAACTTAAAACCAGAGTTAGACATAGAAAGTAAACAAATATTTATTGCACATCACATTTTTGACAAAGTACATTGTAACATCTCTAGAGTGGCATAGTATGTATGGTTAGGGTGTATGTGAACTTGCACATGCGTTAAAGGTAACCGGCGCCTGACTTCTGTCTCACTGCAGTTAGCTGTTGTACATTTCGTAAAATCGCAAAAGCCATCTGTAATCCTGAATCAGTCAGTACATAGTTTGTTATTAAGTTGCACTACAAATACGGTTCTAATTAATTGTTTATAACCAAAACCAGATCGTTCTGCAGAAATTAATGTTGTAATTTTGGGTACAGAAAATAGTTCCTCAATTATATGATTTATGTCTGCTGCCATCTCTTTCGTTCTGCAACAATGTCACCCTGTCGCAAGATATTCTGCTTTGGAGATGATAACAATAATTCAAAATATAAGTATATCAGCACATATAAAAAAGGTGGATAAGTAATTTAAATAATCAACCAATAATAAGCTAAACAATCATTGAACCAATTTACCATGTATCATTTAATGTTAAATTTTACGAATTTACTATGTGTCATTGAGGTCATAGTAAGCCTCCTGCTGAAGAACTGATTTAATTTTTTTCCCATATGCTACTATTGATAATTCTTTTAACGATTTAGGAATAGAGTGGGCCGTTTTCAAATTTTTTCAGTTTATGATGTGGGAATTTGAATTAGTGGTTATTTCGGTTGTAACTATGTTTGAACAAGTATTCTTGAAAGATTTGAGAGTGATTGTGAACTGTAGTTAATATGGAGTAAATATACATGCATGGTAGTGTGAGAATCATTATTATTGTGATTCATTTTATGCATAATACACAACTGGGACATAGGTCTGAATAATTTTCAAAATATTTTTAATTTTTGAAAATATACGATAAGCCTTAATATATTATACTTATATTGTAATAAATAAATTTAGTACTTTCATGACATAATAGCACAAATTCATGACAATATAATTTTATAATAGCACAAAATTAAGAATTAGTTTGCTCTTGAGTCCTAGGCATCATCTTCAACTAAAAGTATAAAAATAGTATCGTATTATAAGAACTTAATATCAAACCATTTTAGTATTAAAGTTTATGAATAGTGTTTAGGTTCTTTAAATTACCTATTTTATCATATAAAAAAAGTAGTGAATAATTGTTTTTTTATTATATTTTAAAAATAAGGATCAACATGAGCAGAGCAACTATTTTCATGATTTTGACTTAAAAGTAATTAAAATAATTTTTTGTACTTTTTACTGTTAGGTTGAGTAATGTTTATAATTAAATTGCTATTGTAAATCACAGTCACGCAAGTTTTTTCCTCCTTTGCTATAATTACTTTATTTTCTGCACAAGCATGTTTCTTTTTAATGTTCACCAGGATGTTTTCATTTGTAAGTATAGGAAGAAACTTTTATTTTAAGAAGAAAAGCAATATGCTACGGTATATATTTTAAGATAATGAATTTTGTATTTTTATGATTTTTTTAAAAGAAAGACTTGCAACATGCGTAAAACTGGAACATGGCTGTCACATTTTGGGAATTTACCATTGATGCAGTTATAGGTTTAAAGAACTGTTACCCAATATTCAAATTAGCCTACCATCATAGGGGAAATGAATTGCAAGTAGGAGTTAATATTCAATTCAAATTAAAAATCACTTCTTATTACTCTACCATTCATTCAACGTTATTAACTAGATTCTTTCTATATAGGTACCTAGTTTATACACTATTGTAAAGTCATATTGATTATTGACCACTCATTCTAGACAAATATTATTCAAAATTAGTATCCGTTATCTCTTACAATTTATGTAGTATATTCTGAAAAAAATAAAAAAAAAAACATTTCAGATCCTATCCTTTCTTATGGCAATTTAACACACTAATTAATCTATCTACAATTATATAAAAGAGTATCAGCACTCTTTCCTTAGATCATATGTTGTCTATTTTTGTGTACTTTCATCTTGGGTAAGTTTTCTGAAGCCCTCATTTTCTTTCCTAAAAAACTTAATTCATAGCTAGTGTCTTGTAACCCTACTTTAAATTTTAAACTACTATTAGTAGCTTATGAAATCATCATAGTATAATTGTTTGAATTATATAATTAATTTTTAAGGTTCTTGAAGATTCTATGAACATGAACCACTTTGACTCGTTCAAGAGGGCAGATGTTTATGCACTGGGTTTGATTTTGTGGGAGATCGCCAGAAGGTGCAATGTTGGAGGCATTTATGATGAATACCAGTTGCCATTCTTTGATGTCGTACCTTCAGATCCAACCATAGATGAGATGAGAAGAGTAGTCTGTGTGGATCGCCAGCGGCCATCCATCCCCAACAGATGGCAGTCTTGCCCTGTAAGTAATCCAAATTATAATTTTTTTTCAAATCAAATCAAAATATCTTTATTACAATTTCTTCAAGAAATGTACGTTCGTCAAGAGATACAAGTTTATATACAAAGAAAATGTTTTTTTTTTTTTTAAGTTTCGTCTTGCTTTACAATGTCAGTCATCTTGTTTTAAAATATTCCTTCATTGAATAAAATGGTCGCTCCATTAGCCAGTCTTGTAGATGGCGTTTCAGTTGTTGGCCGTTGAGGATTTTCAGATTTGTTGGAAGTGAGTTGAAAACTTTCCGTCCGATATATGATGGTTTTCTGCTGTATTGTGTGGTGTGGTGTGCTGGAAGATGATAGTCTGCTGCTCTCCGTGTGTTGTAGGAGTGAATGTTTTCTCCTCTGGTAAGCCCTGTCTGGTCTGTGTAGGCAACTACTGAGTAAATGTAAAGGGCAATGACAGTCATAATCCTCAGTGATTTGAAGGCCTCTCTACAACTCTCTGTTGGAGTGAGGCTATTTATTATATTATCTATTATATTTTCTATTTATTATCTATTATATCAAATATAAATTTGATCGGTTACGTACTATTTATACAGTTTAAACCCTAAATACAATTCCATATAGTTTTCTTAAGTTTGTTAAGTTCTATTAATTATTAAGGTATGAGACGTTGATACAGCTTGTATGTATTTTAAAGCGAATATGAATGTAGATAACCTGTGCAGTCTTGTTACTAACCAGTGTTGAATGTTCCTTAGGAAGAGCCATTTATTAAAAGACCAATAGCAAGGGAAATTAAAAGACCTACACCTTTACGTGGGATCTAAACCACATAGTATTGGTCTGATTTCCAGCTAACTACAAGCCTGATTTTTAGTTCTCTTCTGCACACAAAATCTGGGCCCTGACTAATCACATAACACAGACATACTAGACTTCAGACATGGCTTCCACTGTTACTGGGTAGGTGGCTGTGGGGGGGGTTGTACATCCATAGAGAGCTACACTCAGGTATTGATACAGTTTTGTTTCAGTTTATATATATATATATATATATATATATATATATATATATATATATATGTATATATATGTGTATATATGAAATTTGCTGATGGGGAAGAGGTTGAAGGGAAGTGGTCTATCTTATGTTCAGATTAGGTGGGTCACGGAATTTTGTTGTCCGTTGGTGTGCTAATTCCATCCTTCGGAGTAGGTAGCTATTGGCATGGGAAGGAAGAGATCTGATTACTTTAGTGGTGTAACACTGATAAAAATTTTGGTTGTGGAGAAGAGTATGGGCAGAGATAGGTGTTTCAGGATTTTGGAATTTTGCAATCATGTCTATGGCCATTCTTGTGTTTTCAAAGGGTTTCACTGGTAAGGCCGATATATTGGGCAGGACAGTGCTGGCACTGGAGTTGATAAATTAGATTTGTGGAATCACAGTAGTGGTTTCCAGGTATCTTGTAGGTTAAGGAGATAGTGGAGCTGGTAAAAGATGTGGCTGGGAACGTATTGCCTCTGCCTTTGTCGATGACAAACTCCAACCTCCAATATACACGCTCATGGCTTAGCTGCTATTGAGTATTTCCTCAATACACACCCTCCAAACACCAAACCTAGCACTTCCTTCCTAGTTCAGCTGACTAAATTCATCCTTCAAAAAAACCACTTCCAAAATTGCATCAACTACCTTCAGATCAAGGGTACTGCTATGGGTACCTGCATGACCCCTTCCTATGCCAACCTGTTCATGGGGAAATAGGAGAAAACTTTCCTTCAAAAACAACCCGTCCAACCCCTCTGCTTGCTCCGTTTCATCGATGATATTTTCATTATCTGGACTGACTCCGAAACCAATCTTGAAACCTTTCTTCAAAGCCTAAAACTTTTCATCCCTGAATTTCACCTGGCAATCCTCTTCTGAATGCATAGTCTTCCTTGATGTTGAATTGGATTGGATAGCGGTGTCCTTCAAACTGATATTCACATCAAACCTACCAATAAACAACAATACCTTCACTATACCAGCTGTCACCCCAACAACACTAAACGCTCCCTACCCTATAGCTTAGCCACCCGTGCCAAACGTATCATTTCCTCTCCCAGAAACCTAAATAAATACAACAACCAACTTGTCAGTGCATTGCAAAAGAGAGGTTACCCTACCATCCTTAATAAACACCAAATCCATTGAACCCAGTCCCAAAACCAACCCCAAACCAGAAGTAGTTCCCAATGCTTACCCCTTGTCACTAATTACCACCATGGCCTACAGAAACTCAACCAAATCCTGAAAGATGGTTTCAACATCTTAAAAGCTTCCCCCCACACCAAAGATCTCCTTGAAAAACCTCCTACTGTGACTTTCAGACAAAACAAAAACCTCTGCCAAATCCTGGTCCATCCTAAGTTACCTGATCCCGACATCCTGACCTGTCCTAAAGACCAGCAACCACCCGGTTCTAATCCCTGCAACAAGAAGTCTTGCAAAACCTGCCCTATTCATCTCTCAGCCACATCTTTTACCAGCTCCACTACCTCCTTAACCTACAAGATACCTGGAAACCACTACTGTGATTCCACCAATCTAATTTATCAACTCCAGTGCCAGCAATGTCCTGCCCAATATATCGGCCTTACCAATGAAACTCTTCGAAAACGCATGAATGGCCTTAGACATGATTGCAAAGTCCAAAATCCTGAAACACCCATCTCTGCTCATACTCTTCTCCATAACCAAAATTGTTATCAGTGTTACACCACTAAAGTAATCAGATCCCTTCCTTCCCATTCCAATAGTTCCCTTCTCCGAAGGATGGAATTAGCACACCAATGGATAACAAAATCCTGTGACCCACCTAATCTGAACATAAGATAGACCACTTCCCCTCAACCCCTTCCCCATCAGCAAATTTCATATATATACAAACTAGGGATTTGCGAGTACTCAAAACTTTGAGTATTTGATCGATTATTTTACTGCTCGAACTGGGCTCGAAGCTCCCGAAACTACTCAAAATTCTAGCGAGTAGTTGTATTTCAGAAAATATTAAATTTACATCTATTTAGTTTTAAACAGTTTTATACGTTATGAATGAATTTATACGCTTTCTTGTGTTTTATTTTACCCTTAATCATACGTTATCAGTTTGGTATGCGTAATTATGAACTAAACAATACACCTAAGGATTGGTAGTACACGACAACAGTCAAATGACCTAGTCAACGTAGTGAACAGAACGAGTTCATTCATTATGATTTGAACTCGTTCAATTCAAACAGAACAACAGAGCTACGAAGGTAGCGATCACACATGTTTGTTAACCAATTCTATTAGTAATTTGTAACCTAACCTAAAATAGTGTGATTAAAACAGAAGTGGTGGTTATTGTCTTTTTTACTCAAGAAAGGGAACGAGAGATCCGGATCAAGATGCTAAAAAACACCTGTTACCGACACAAATCTTGGTCTGTACGCCGTTGAAAATATGCCTATTTTCGTTTATATCAATAATATCGCTCAATCAAAAGGATCCCGAGAACGTGTCACTTTACATCCCAGGTACTGAACTTCCTATCTTTTCTAGGCGAAAGTCCATCTTGGTTGTGTTGTACGTATAAAGAACCGTTCAGCTCCTTTTTGGAAATGAAATTATCGTATTTCTCGCGAGTCGATTGAAATCTGAACAGGAAATCGTCCAATGATTTGACGATATTATACTGTAAGAAAATTTATATGATATTATACTGTAAGAAAATACAGTATAATATCATATAAAAAATGGTAATGGTCGTTCTAGCAGCGTGTGACATAACATTATTGATTTATTTTCTGTCGTATAAAAAATAGATATCTGTGGCGAACGTATATTAATTTTTATTCCGTAAACACCGTAGATCGCCAAAACTGTATGTAACATTTGCGCATACGATATTTGTTTTCTATCAGATTGTTGGACGGTTTCCTGACTAAGTTAGACTATAGCACAGTTGAAGTGTAAAAGGTGGTAAAATACAATACTTTTGATTTGTAAACTCACTGAACGGTTGCCTGTTTATATTTTTACTACTGCATCAATGTCGATGTAAAAGTAAAATGCAAAACAATCAATCCAAGTGAAGGAGAAAAATGTTGTTGGAAGACCTTTTAAACAAATAAAAGTAAATACGACGAATTCAGAGATTCGGAAAATAATTTTTATTGAATCGAAGCTTTATCAAACGTTTGTATCACTAGTTGGCACTTAGCTGATATTTTAGACTGCATCTCGTTGCCAATATCGGCTAGACCTATTATATTAGCCGACTGCGTCTATGGTTTTCATTTGAATATGCCAGGTTTTCAAAAATTTATCTTTATTAAATACAGTAATTATTTATCTGTTGTTCAGTATAACCTCATGTATCAAAGTAGTTTCAAGTTGCACACATTTCATTACCGAGATCATAATTTAAAAACTAATTCATCCTAAGCGGCTTTAAAATTTATGTTTAGTAAACCTGACTAGTTATTATTGATCGATTGAACTACTTTGTCATCCAGATTTTCAAATTTGATTATATAATTCACAGCGTATTTCCGGTTAATTGTAATCTTGTTATTACTGAATTAAATTCCCACAGATCTACTTTTCATGGCGTGTACACAATCAATTTTTTGTTGAGAAGAGGCAGTTCTGAGAGCAACTGACTGCATTTGGCGATGACGCCTGAATTCTAGTATCAGTTTGACAAGCTTCGCTACTGTACTTTTCACAGTACATTTTGAAGAAACCACCAGATAAACATATCGGCCAGCTGTGAAACAGTATAATTGGCTTGCATAGAAAATCTGATCTGTGATATGAGTGAACAGATGAAATCTTCATAATCCATGTTGTTTAAATTAATAATATACTTTCTCACATCATATTAGTCATGAAGGAAATAGGTTAAACAAAACAATGTCACATAAAAATGTAAGAAGGCAGGAAGTAAAAAGTTTTATTTATCAAATATTACAGTTACAAACAACAAATCAAAATTATTGTGATCAGTTAAGATGTATATATTTATGAATCTGGCAAAACTTAACCTAGGCTTAGGATTGCGTTTGTCTTTTACAGTTGTCTTAGGTGAACAAGAAATCATTCTGTAAATACTCCCTCGAAAATACTCGATACTCAAAAAAAAATGCCAACTACTCGACTCGACTCAAGTCACACAAAAATCACTACTGGTAAACCCCTAATACAAACTGAAAAAAACTGCATCAACACCTGATTGTTTCTCTATGGATGTACAACGTTCACCACAGCCACCTACCCAGAAATAGTGGAAGCCATGTCAGTTTGTATTATGAAATAAATAACACAGAAAATGTACAGTATAAAATATATTTTATTTTTGCAAAACGTGCTAATTTACAAATTAAAATTGTATTAATACGTTATTTATTTTAATTTGTGAAAAACATTGTATTCTTTATATCATAAATGGGTTGTTTCAAAGATCACTAACAAATATTAAAGGCATAGTGATAAAAATTACAATTTGAAATAACAGTCCGGAGCAATAAAGAATTGTTAAAAGACAAAAAACTAACAAATGATGTATGCTGACAGGTGAGACGCGTTAGTGACAGTGACGTGAGAATCAGGGTAGTGCAGCAACAGACAATTCAAACCAATACAAGTCTGAATATGAAAATTAAACTGCTGTATCTGTAATATATTGCCGTACCATCCAGCCAGGATTGACAAAGAAAACGAATGAATCCATTTGAAAACCAAAGCCTTTCGAAACTGGACATTTCGAAAATAGGAACATCTTGCAATCGCCCATCACTACAAGTCAGATCCTTGTTTCAATACAGCAGTCTCATGATTAGCCAGAAACGGCTTGATTATCATTACCGTATGAGCCAGAGTATGCAGGCACCAATTTTAGAAAAGATGTTGATTTTGTAAAAATGTTCATTTCAAAGCCGTCAAATTGTTTTCATCAGTTTTTAATACACAACTTTTGATGGAACATAACACTTGGGCCCTACACTAAAAACCACTAAGACGATTGAGGAAGGGACAGACTTCTCTTGCATTGCAAATGATGACATGACTTGCAAAAGGATTAACTCTGCAAATGATCACTCTGAAGTGAGAAAGGGGAAAAGATGGAAGAGAGTTTTGAGGTGCTTACCTCCTTGACAATTGCTACCACAATGACTTTTTCATACCAGTAGAAAAACCCTTGTGTCTTGGTGGGATAATGAAATCACAAACTTGTGGAGGAAGTGATTATGTTAATTGCATATCATTATAGGTGTTTAAGACTCCAAGACAAGGCCAACCGAAACCCACCCTTGCACAAAACTGAGCCCTATGGAGGGAAATAATTCGCTAAGTCAGTGGGGAAGAATAAAAACAAACATAATCGTAAAAAATATTGTTTATTGCAAAGAGAAATTTTAAAAATGAGAGGATGTATACTAGGGGTGTGCAATGCAGCAAATTTTTTTGATTCGATGCAGTGATGCGATTCAAAGAATTTCGATTCGATGCAACTCGATGCGCACATAAAGAATTTATGGTTTTTATTAAGGTGGCCGTTATATACCGTTATTATACCTTCTTACCGACGCAGGCCAGAAGTCTATTTCCGGGAGAGTGAGGAGAGACGAGTTGGCCCAGGTGAATTGAAAAGCCGTCCTCTTGTGGGGCTGATCATTGTCAATGCTAGTTTTAAAGAGAAATGGTGCAGATCGTTCTTACCTCTGTACGTACTTAGCAGGAAATGTAGAGAGATTGCATAAAAAAGGTAGTTAATGATATTAGTTGCAGCAACAATATTGCAGAAAGTTAAATATTATCATGATCCAGTACTGGGTAGCTTATTTGGTACTTATTATATAAAATATAAGATTTAAATGTCACCTTTAGTGTTAAAAAACTAATCTGTTCTAAATATATACTGTACAATTAGTAACACCTAACCTTACAATTACTGTAAGGTTAGGTGGTAGAGAGGACTGTCCAGTCCTAACCTCGCCTTAAAAATAAAGTCGTTTTTCATTTCATTTAATTTTCATTTCATTTCATTACAATGAAAACAATTACTAGGGATGGACGAGAGGAGATTTTTAGGTTCGGGAGGGAAACGAGAGGGAAATTGATTTCCTCCCAAATTTCGGGAGGGAAATTAATTTCCTCCCAAATTTCGAGAAATTTTCGGAGGGAATTTTTCCCAGCTTATCATACATTAATTTTCAAACTTGGTAGATAAAACAAATAAACCAAATCATTTTATAGTAATAATAATTTATTGGTACGTGATCTAGTAGGAAATTCAACCATTAATGTTAAGGCACATTTATGTACTCCTTATTTTATTAAATCTTTTTTATTTTTTGCCTGCTATCCACAAAACAGAAAAAAATCAAATAGGTTTAGACTAAACAATAATAGATTACACACTTAATAAACAAAGCAATCTCATCTGATATAACTGAATTAAAATTGTAACAACAAGTGAAATAAAAGAATGGTAGTTACATATTACATGCCAATTTTAATTAAAATCATCATAAAAACTAGACATGGATGAATTCTTCAATTAATTAACTGAACTACATTATAACTAGGAACTGAAGTTGCACACAGAGCCAGCATCTTGGCAGTCCCTTCCTTATCCCTCCCCCCAAATCCTCACGGATAAACTTAGTAATTATTACTGCGCGTGTGTTGACAATTGTAGAGATGTGCATTTGTTTTAATTCTATAAATAACTGCCGCTGTAGTCATAAGAAAGCAACCTCTATTTCTTCTCTGTGATTGTCAACTAATCACACAGACGGCCGATCTGGTTTATCTGGTAGTTCCGATCACGGTAGCGAAGCTTTTGGGCAAAAGCTGGATCAAGTGATTCTACGATTCAGGCGTCATCGCCGAATACAGTACATTGCTTTCAAAATTGTCTCTTTTCAGCAAAAAAATTGATTTTGTATACGCCATAAAAAGTGGATCTGAAGTTATTTTATTCAGTAATAACGTGGATTATAATTAACCGGAAATAAGCTGTGAATTATAATCAAATTTGTAAATCTAGATGCCAAAATACCGGTAGTTTAATAGATCGATAGTAATAATTTAATAATTGTGCACCTAAATATAAATTTAAAAGTCGTTTACGACCAATTATTTTTAATAAATTATGATTGGTAATGAATGTGTGCAACTCGAAACTACTTCGATACATAAAAAGATAATCTTTTCATCACGAGGAATTTCTGACATATTGGAGTGACAACGTTATACCTAATCGGCAAATGTATGCCTAGCCAGACGAGATGCAATCTGAAATATCAGCTAAATGCCAACTGGCAACTGGTGATACAAAGAAGATTTGTGCAGCTTAATTATAAATTTATGAAATGAACACAAGTAGTATGATAAAGTTTCGGTTCAATAAAAATTATGTTCCGTATTGCTAAATCCGTCCTTTTTATAATCAGAAGAGATTTGGATTGAATTTGATTGCATTTAACATCGACGTAGTAGTAACAATTATGATCAGGGAACCGTTCACTGAGTTTACAAATCAAAATTATCGTATTGTAATACATTTTACACTCCATCTGTGTTACTTTCTAACCTAGTCAGGAAACCGATCGACATTTTGACAGAAGAAAATATCGTATCTCTGCTAATGTTACATGCACGTTTAGCGATCTAAAGTGTTCACAAACAAATTATTAATTGACATTCGCTACGGATATATCTACTTATTTTTTATTCAATTGAAAATAAAGAAATATTGTTACGTCGCACGATTCTTGAACGCCATCACGATATTTTATATGATATGATACGATATTTTCTTCTGTCAAATCATTGGATGATTCCCTACTCAGATTAAACACCAAAACAGATCACAATCACCTCACGGAAAATATACGATAATTTCAATTCGGAAACGAGCAGAACAGTTCATTGTACGTACAACATGAGAGAAATGGACTTTTGCCATGGGAAGGAAGATTTGTTGTTTTGTTGGACAGTAAAGTGACCTGTTTTTGGGAGCAGTTTGATTGAATGATTTTACGTTACTGACACGAACAAACATTGGAATATAGGCCCACTCAGTTTTCGTTCATTATCATTTGGGTTTCGGTCAACAGTTCTGTCCTATACTAGATTTGTTTAGTTGGATCATAGATCTCGGTAACTTGTTCGACTTTAATAGTTTTGTTGAGCATCGTGATCCGGATATCTCGTTCACTTAGATGAGCCTTGTCAAATGAACGGGTCGTGAGAACGTCACATATACGTTCGACCCCAACTGTCGACTTCGACTGTCAGTCGTCAGTCACTACGTAACTTCACTGCCACACTATAAGCAATAAATTACATTCCACGGTAATCGAGACACAAGTCTATCATAATTTTTTATCCTTTCACTTTAATTTATTTTGATTGAAAAAATCCGAACTTGACCATGAATGTCGATTATAACCGTGTTTTTGAGATCGAACTATTTAGTTGGTTACATCTTAGAATAACAATTGAAAAACTCTAGAATGGAATTCCCGATCGTAACAAAAATTCCTTCTCGCAGGACGAGAATTATAATTTCCCGGGGAATTCCCGAAATTTCGAGACCCGTCCATCCCTAACAATTACATTTAATTTTAGCAAAATCTTTGGATTATATTCAACAACAATGTAACTAAAAACAGTTATTAAGTTTACGACCTCTAAAAGCCAAGATAACAGTTGTTTGAAGAAATTGATTAGAAATTTTAAAAATATTTAAAATTAAAAAAATTTGTAAGACTTGTAGAAAACATTCCTGTCAACGACGCATCAAAATATCAATAAAAACATTAACAAGGCCTTTAGTAATAACATTTTAAAGTAGATGCATAGTGAAAACTATTTAAAATTCCTTCAAATTTTTTGTTGCGATGAGGATAACAATTATTAAAACTTAGAAGAAAATTTAAATTAGCATATGTCATAACATACAAGAACGAGGAAAGCAATAGTGTAATTAGATTTTTCGTACGCTTCTTAGTAAACAACCTTCAAACTTGAGTACACATAATTTCTGTCCTGATAGTAGTGTTTAATTTTACTCATGATACTCCGATTGTTCTTAATGGCCCTAAAATCTGAAAATGCGACAAACGTATTTTTGTGTTTGATTAAAAATGTATAGCTTGGGATTCAGTGCACATATACGTATGTTCTTAAATAAAATTCTCTTTTCACATTAACTCTTAATAAAACAATCAAAACATGGCCCTGGTTTGACTAGCTGCTAAAAGATGCTAATTTTGTTATGAGGCAACCATATACAATTTACACTCAATGTTGTAGGCTCTGATGGTGATGTCAAAAGTGATGAAGGAGTGTTGGTACCATAATGCAGCTGCCCGTCTTACTGCTCTTAGAATAAAGAAGACCTTGGCAAATTTGGGGGCCTCAGAGGATCTCAAGATATGAAATTCCCTCATCGGTATTGTAATATAACTTGTAAATATTTCATAATGAAAGAAAGTGATAGTGAGAGTTTTCAAGTTGAACTACTTTATTGTAAAGGTTTTTTTGTTTAAAAGGATTTTCATGAACTAATTTTAAAAATGAGGTAATAATATTTTTAGCCGTTTAGACAAACATTTTAGCTTTTGTTATTTTTTATCTGATTAACTTTTAGACTAAAGTTATTCTTTATATTTATGTTAGATAATTATTTACATCACATATTGATATTATTAAACATTTTGTTGTTATGATAAATTTATATTAACTGTTTTCATTAAAAGTAATTTGTTATACCACAGTTAACTTGCAGAAGTATAAACTTTTTCGTGATCATTTATATTTATATCTCTGAAATATGAATGTTGAAATTAAATGTTCTCAAAGACATGTTTTGGATCTTATCCATAAATTCACTACCATAATTTGTTTGTTTCTGTTAATTCACTACCACTTGATAAATATTCTATTGCTCTAAAAACTGTTTCCCAGTCATTTTTACATTCACTGTGGTATTTCTTATGCGCTAGGAATCCGATATAGCTGGCCTTATATTGGCTTCAACTTACACTCGGAGAGCACATTCGGCGGTAAGTCAATCATTGGATTTACCAGTTTGCAATCATCTTTAGTAACCTAACCTAACCTTACCGTAGTTGCGATAAAAAACTAGTGGTAGTGAAGGAACGAAAGAAGTAGTGGTAGTGAATTAACGGAATAGGTACCATATTTTTTTATCGCGTTTGGTTTTTAAATTAGTTTCACATTGTTGTACACAGTATTGTACTTTCTCTTATAGTTTCTAAGACGTTATCTGTTATTAAATTATAACATTTTCCATAAATATGTTTATGGATTAAATAGTTTATACTCATATTTATATCTGTACTTGTTATTTATTAAGCCATTTATGGCTCCTATGTTATATATAAGCATAAATAAGCAAGGCTTAATGCCCA
Organism: Stictocephala bisonia; assembly: GCA_035578905.1. Taxonomy (NCBI): domain Eukaryota; kingdom Metazoa; phylum Arthropoda; class Insecta; order Hemiptera; family Membracidae; genus Stictocephala; species Stictocephala bisonia. The sequence goes on from JAQJVL010000353.1 coordinate 730,360, forward strand.
AATTTATATATACTAATTTCAGAATTTTATTGTTCATCTGTAACCATAGATGTAAGTTCAAGGCTGTGACTTGCACTTGAACATGGACTTACAAACTAACCCTAGATGTTTAATACAAGACTGTACTTGATTTTCATATTTTAACAAGAATTTTATTTAAATCAATGTTTAAATCTTTGTGTATCTAGTATTAAAGAGTTCAAGAAAAAACATAAATGAATTACTATTTAACATTTTACTTGTAAAAATCTTTTATGAAATAAGCAGCATAATATTTATTAATAGTTTTTTAATTAGCTTAATATGTGTTGGTACACATACAGTATAAGTGAACGTCACACAACACAAATCTATTACAATATAAGCACAAAATGCACAAATATATTACAAGTACAAAATGCACAAATATTATAAAATTTTTGCATATGATAGTTAATATGTACCACCTACAAGTAAATGTAAAATTCGCAGTAGGTAAGTGCCTGCCATTAATTAATAGACCATAATAACACCTTAGAGCCAAATGTTAAATCCAGTCTATTTAAGGAATATGTCAAACATTGTGCAGATTCTTTGTGAATCCCTCTGGTCTGAAGAAGGTGAAAAAGAAATAGATCACTATAATATTTGTGCATTTTGTACTTGTATTCTAATATATTTGTGCATTTTGTGCTTGTATTGTAATAAATTTGTGTTGTGTGACATTCACTTGTACTGTAATATTTATTATAATTTTTCATCTGACTGTTATTTAGTAAATTATTCAATACTTTATGCTTTTGATTATTATTATTATATGTATGATTTCCTATTGTATTAAAATCTGTAAGTTGAAAATCATTTGATTAAGATTTGTAAATTTTGCTAAGGTTAACACTTTTTGTTGTAAATTTGTCAATACCGATTTTTTAATATAATGTTAGCCTACACAACTGATGATAAAATAGCAACTGTTGGCCTTCTTTGTGTTAATACTTTGGTCAATCAATTTAAAAGTTGGTTTAATTTTTATCTTTGAATACTGTATTAAGTGGATTCCATTAAAAATCCCAGCCAATGTTAAAAATCTACCATAATTTAATTTCAGATCGTCAAATAGTAAATGTAAAATTCGCAGTAAGTAAGTTTCTGCCATAATTAATGGATCATAATAACACCTTAGAGCCAAAGTTAAATCCAATCTATTTAAGGAATATGTCAAACATTGTGCAGGCTATTTTTAAGGGGCTAATAGACAAGACATTAATATGTTAACAACATAGTTTTGTACTTTGTAACTACACCAAAGCTTTGATAAATGGTCATTTTAAACAAAACTACACAAAAGTACTTCAAAACAATTGTGACTCATTACATAATTAAAATATACAACATGCCCAAAAGTATATGAATCAATGGCTTATACAATATGTTAAAATAACTAACAGTTTAACCAAAATAGTTACATGTTAATTCAATTCAAAATTATTCATATTGCCTAGTATACATATAAAATATTAGACTATTTATATACATGGGTATATATATATATATATATATATATATATATACTAGGGGAAACCCCTGCATGCTTCACGTGCCAACCCCAACTCTCGCTGCACTCGATACACCTTGGCCTTCGGCCTCGGCATGTGACTTTTGACTACAAATAATAGTAGATCAACTATATAGTATAAAATCACAATGTTATACTTATTTACAGTATCTCACTCACACTACTTGAATTGCTACCTATTTTTTAGTACAAAAACCCAATGGTATTGCTTAGTCTATTTTAAACGTGTTCATTTCATTTATTTTTGTTTGACTGCTAAAGATTAAATCTTAATGCATCAATAGTATAATGTCAAACATACAAAATAAACATGTTTATTTCTTTTCGAAACAGCTATTATTAATTTACTAAAATCAACCCAATGTTATTCTAGTGGAATAAAGGAAATTTGGAGGGGCTGTTTGTACCCCTTAGGAATGGAATTAAAACAATTCTTTCTTAGTGGGCCCCTTCGATACTAAAGCTAACTTCCTTTAAAAGTTCGTGTAAATCCGTTCTGTGGTTGTTGTGATGAGTGAGTCAGTCAGTGGTATTTGGCTTATATATATATAGATTATTTTTACATTCACTTTCATTTTTATAATCCGATTAATACTCGTCTCAAGTCAATTTTAAATATCCATCGTCAGGAGTTTTGTCATTATAGTGAAACTATATTTGACAGCTAACTGCAAAGTAGTCTCTTTCATTCTCGTTAAAGCCCCACTAGCTACTGCAACATGAGAACATCGCCTTTGCAGATGGTTCTTATGTGGTTCATCAATGATGCAGCAAATTGTCAATGCCTTGTATTTTCAGGTTAAAAGGAACCAGAGTTAGTTAAATATATAAGTGATGGAAACTATCAAACTTAGCAAGAAATATAAATTTCACTGAACACAAAGTCCAAGGCTGCACTTCCTAAACAAATATTACTGCATTATTGTAACCTCCCCATCAATGAAATGTTTTAATTTTTTATTTAAAATATAGTAAAAATACTATAATATTTTAGAATTAATAGTATTTATGATAAAAATGACAGCTTAAATATGATCATAGTTTCAATTCAAAATAATGGTCTCTTTCTGTGTAGTTTTTATGATTATAGTTAATTAATTTATATTAAGATTCCACAGTGTTTCATTGGTGAAATAATTTATTCATTTAGAAATTGATAAGTATTGTGCCTTAAAATTTACAAGACATAAATTGTAAAAAAATTAGGATTTCATTTTATAGAAAAAAAAAAACAATTCCAGTTACACATTTGAAAAATTATCAGTTATACATTAAGTTGTAAAGTTTCAAAAATGATATTCCTTTTGTTCTTTATTTTTAGAAGTTACAGTTAAATATTTAATGGTATATCGTCCTAACATATGGCTATAGGTATAATCATTTTAATTTTTTACATTTTATAAGTACACTGTATTGTATATTTACCTTCAATTTCTTTTACTTAGTAAGATTCTTAATGTAAACATGCAGTGGTTAAAGATTGAAATCTATATTATTTAGGTAATGATTAAGCTCCTATTTCATTAGTGAAATTAATTTTAAGAAATTAAAAGAACATACAATCATTTTGTAATTGACTGGGCAAAGTTTGGTTATTAAAAAATATTGTCAAAGATGATCAAATGTCACATAATTATCGATCGTTTTCTGAAAATATACTTGACAATTTTTTTTTTTTGATAGGGTTGTCTTCAAGAATCCTCAACTAATAATGGCTTTTTTCGAAACATCATAGTCATAGCCAAAATGAGCAAATCATTATGACAAATTAGGTTTTATGAAGGTTCTTCATTTGTTGGGTAGTTTGAAACACCATGACACTATCTATTGTCCTCAGAACTAGATCTAGGCCTGGATGCACTGATATTCATTATGAAGTTCGATTAGAACTCAATCAAGTTGAGATAAATCGCCAAATCTGTTTGTGATAACCAAAATTTAAATTAACATATTGTTTAATTTATCTTGATTCAAACATTATTGTGAGAGATAAAAAGGAGCAGGGCTTGCCTAGTCATGAAGAAATGATTTGCAGTCATGATTCCCTAAACCAGACACGGGTCCGTGAACTATCAAACTAGTCCTACTATCAAAATAGTCACAAGTTGTAAAATTTCAGTTAGGTCAGGTATAAAATACAACAGCCATTGTAAAAATTCAATGACAAATATTTTTGAAATCATGCAGATGACTATTTTATTATGTCTAACATAATACAAAATGTTTGAGCAAAACCTACAAATATTTAAAAAAATAAATAAATGAACAAATTACGTAATAAAAAATAGATAAAATAGAACATTTTAAGTATTAGGTTAATGGATTAGTTTGAATGCATTGGAAAAGAAGAACTTGATTGTAGAGCACAGAAACTGAAGTTAGCTTATCAGTTAATAACAGATACAACAACAAAAATCACTATCTCAGAATTCAGAGTTTAACATGACAGCATAGTTATAAAACTGGAACCCTTATAAGCTGCAGAAGCTCTTTCTGATTGGTAGAAAATGTAGAATCTAAAGAAAGATAAGATAAAAATATACTTGATTCCAATTTCCAAAACAAAGAAATAAAATTTGTAAAAAAAAGTAGAAAAGCTCTTTGATTCTATGAGGAACATAAGGATTAATTTCTATGCACATATCTTTAAGATGTTGAACAAAAAGTTTATAAAACAAATCTTTGATTTCTTTTAAAATAGAAAAACACGAATGTTGAAGAAGACTTACATAAATAAAATGTTAACTAAAGAATCAGCAAATTTAAGAAACAAGTTTAAGGACTTAAATTCTTAGGTTTCCAGAAAAAACCTTAACTCAAGACTGGAAAAACATTCTGAAGACTGACTGAAAGAATATCGGAGAATATGAAAAGTGGAAAAAATAGGTAGTAGACAAAAAATAATAAATGATTTATCATACCCAAAAGTGGTTAATCGGAAAGAAACAAAAATAAAGTAATAAATATCACAAAATAATTATTAAATTACTATTAAAAAGTGGTCAAAAGTGAAAAATACACCTGAAATAATATGGAAGAAAAAGGATGAAATATAAGCAACTCTTAGTTTAGTCATATCTGTGGCATAGTTAAGATTTGTTCAATACATTTAAATAATGTATTCATATTTACAACAACATTAATTTGAATCAATGCTCTCTGGCCCTGTAATAATAGATATAACCTGTTGTATTAATTACAGCTATATTTTTCATGTTATTAGAATGTTTGTGCAAGTAATTCGTTTAGTTGGTGAGGTCTGCCACTACTGCTAGTTCAGACCGCCTTACATTAAAATGACTCTACACTAGAGCTCTTCTAATGGTCTCAAAACAGTTGATATTTAGAGACTGGATTAGAAGTATTGAATTAGAAATCTATGCATAGCATTTAATGAGAGAGAATGGGGAAGCAGGAGAGATGAAGAATTTTGAAAAGTATTATTGTTGGTAAGATATGATTAGATAGTGAAAGAAATGTGGATAAGAAGAAGGAAGGAGGCCGAAAGGAAGGACACAGGAAGAGATGTATAAACAGATTAAAAGATGTTAAAATAAAGAGCTGAATTGGAAATACGTATTCAGAGAACAACTATGAAAAGACAGAAGAAGGTGGAAAGGCTTGGTTAATAAACTTAAACCCACACATAGTGGAACAGGAGGAACTGCTGTTTACTCATGAAATCTATCTGTGTGTATTTAAAATCAATTATATAACACAACAATTCAGTTTTTTAGGGCGTCCCTTGATTAGTCAGAGACTTGGTAAATTTTATTTAAGATAGAGCTTCACCTGCATAAATCCATCCAAAGGTCTAAAACTATGTTCAAGTCAAAAGATCTACGTCATGGTTGAAGTTTAGTTCTAACTTGCTGACATTTCTAACCATGGTCTTTTTTCTTCACAGTCAAATTTTTAGCAATTGGAGAGTTCAGCCAGTTCCTTGAAATTATTTGCAAGAGAAGTAGGAGCTTAAAACAAGTACATTGCAGTTTGTGAAATAATTCTAAATTAAATTGCCTCTAACCTGTACAAACATATTTTTAGAATGGTTAAGAACATGCTTCTTATATAGTATATGTATGTACTCTTAGGATGAAATCTTACTCATAAAAAATATGTATTACAGAAATCATTGTCCTGTTTTCATTAAGGAGTGAATGGATAGGAGGCAATCTGTTGACCGTATATTACATTGTTACTGTATTTTTGCATATACATGAATTATAACTTATTTAATGCTTTAACTCTTGAAAAAAATAACTTAGGACCCATGGCAAGTAAATTTTAAAAAAGGCAGCCAATACCTGGTTGGTTAAAACCCAGTTTAATAAAACTGAACAAACGGTACCGTTTGTCTAGCAACTTTGAATAGACCGGCTGATTTGCCAGGTTGTTCTTATATGAGTTTTACTGAAATCCTAGAAAAGTGCCCTAAAATTAACCTGGGGTAATACATGTTTACACTACTAAGAAAACGCATCAATAACGTGACTATATCTGTTCATACACAAGTATCATAAATTAATTCTTTCTACTTCAAATTTCATTCTAATTTAGTATCTAACACATAGTCAAAATGAAATAATCTTTATTTACAACATACACATAAAGTAAATAAATAGTGCCAATCACATATAGGCAAATACACGTAGATACTAATCTAAATACTTTCATGTACCAAATATTCACTTATTGAGTAAAACGGATTATTCACCAAAAAGGATTTCAAATTGTTTTAAAACTTTTTCTGATCCAGTTCATTTTTTATTTCTATCGGTAACATTTTCAAAAATTTTGCTCCCATATAAGTTGTCTTTTTACTGAAAAAGGAAAGCCTGTGTTTTTCAATGTAAAAATCGTTTTTATTTCTCTAATTATAGGAATGAATTTCATAACGCACATTAAATTTCTGATTATAGGAATGAATGTCATAACGCACATTAAATTTCACATTTAAATATAAAACACAGTTTAATATATATTGATTATAAACTGTTAGTAGGCCCACACTTTTAAAATGTTCTCTTACATGATGGTCATGTCTCAGTTTCAGTATTCTTATAGATCATTTCTGCAAAATTAAAATTTTACCCAAGTTGTAGTTACCAGTCTCCCCATAAACACAAAGACCGAACGTAATGTGGGAGTGCATATCAGCGTGATAGATCATTTTTAATACATCCAGGCTACAAAGATATGTCATTCTTTTTAATATATAGGTCCCAGAATGAATCTTTTTGATAACATTTGAAGACGATTATTCCAACTTAAGTTATTGTCAATATCTAAGCCCAACAATTTTGTATTGTGGATTGAGATGATTCTCTTCAATGAAAATGTTTGGCTCAATAATTGTGTTATTTTTATTATTATGTTTTTTCAAAACTTATAAAACTACTCTTAGTGACATTTAAAAATAAATAAGTGATTAAAAAAAATTCTTGAATATGTGTGAGCTGAATTAGGCTTATTTGTTCAATTTTATTTTGATTCTTAGCTGAAACAATCAAATTTGTATCATCTGCATAAAGAATTAGATCTCTTTTGCTCCCAAATTTGCTCTCTAAGATTGCTGGACATTCTTGAAGTTAGCACAGGACCTGTGGACTCCTTGTACCATCTTTAATTTTCTTGATTTGACTCTAATAATTTGGTTGTTTACAGAAAATGGTAATCCTACATATTGAAATATATTTCGAAGATAAGAGTCGAACCAGTTCAAATTCACCCCTTTAATACCAAATGACTTTAGTTTTTGGAGTGGAATACCTATGTCTTATGGTATCAAAGGCCTTAGAAAAATCCATAAAAATACCTTTATCTATTGAATCAATTACTGATTCGGTAAAATCAACTGAAGTAGTATCAGCTGATTTTCCCTTCCTAAAACTGTGTTGCTCCTTATCAAAAAATTCATTATTATTTAAAAAGGTTACTAATCTCTTTAATTTACCTTTCTCAAAGACCTTAGAAATTGAAGGAAGCACTGATAGAGGATGATAGTTATTTGTGTCTGAGTTACAACCTTTTTTTATAAATGGCACCATGTTAGCAATTTTTAGGTCTGAGGGAAAAATACCATATATAAAAGATGAATTTATCAGATGTGGAAAGTGTTTCAAAAGGGATTTTATTGCAATTTTCACTAATTTGATGGGATTTTCATCAAATCCACTTGATGATTTATTTTTAAAGCTTTTTACAATCTGCATCACCTCGTTTTCATCTACCGGAGTACATTTAAAAACGCTCTTAAAATATTGTTTTCCCTTACTGTTTGGATCTTGTTGATTACTATTGGGTCTTGATTGGGTAAGATCTTTTGTGAGGTTGTTGTGAATTGTTTTTGTAAATTGCACATTGAAAAAATTTGTTATTTTGTTTGGATCAAAAATAGTTTTTCCATTTTCTACTAAACAATTATTACCTACAGAACTATCTTTTTAACTATTCTTCATGTTGTAAGTTTCCATATTTGTAATATTCAATGTGGTTTTTCCTATATCGGCAGAAGTTTTTATTTTGTTACCAAATATCCCTTTTTTGTAATAATTAATTTGAGTTTATATTCCTTATTTTTTGCTTTAACTGTTTTTAATAATTATATATTGTTATTACTTCTGGCAATCTTACTTAAAGTTACAATATCATATTTTTCTTTTTTCAAACTTTCAGTGATCAATTGATTTTTTGTTGTACATTCTTTTTTGTTTGATAAGAAAAGACAGGATCAAAATAGTACTTAAAAGTTTCATAAAATACTGTAGCATTATATACATTTAACCAAGTTTCATTTTCTAGTAGTTTTACAAAAGTTTTCATGTTATTTTTTGGAAAATTTCTGAATTTAAAAAATATATTTTTGGTAGTTTTGGTACTGCTTTTAGAATTATTTTTTAAAATTGTAACAGCTGTCCATTGTAATCTGATAGGGCAGTTATGAGACCAGATACATGAATTTCAGATTTTTCAGTGTTGGTAAAGAAATTGTCAATACATGATGATGTTGTAGCTGTTACTCTTGTTGAAAAATCTATTAAATAATATCAACCATGACTTTTTAGAATATTTGTGAAAGTTTTAACTTCTGATAATAATGGATTGAGGGCATTAATGTTGATGTCTCCTCCAACAATTACTGATTTACCTTTCCTTGTTAATAAGCCTAATATCAAATTTCACCTGTTCAAAAATTCTGAATTTTGAAGTTGCGGTTTCCTATAAACCCCAGCAAAAAATTTGTTCTTGTTATTAATTGCTATAGTAGATGTACAACTCATGAGCAGCTTATCCTGACACAAAGTTGATCTCATTACAAATGAACCGCTTTGAATCCAAACCCCTCTCAGAAAGTATTACAACTCCTCCGCCTGAAGTTATGGTTCCTGAATATTGGCTTATAATTGTGTAATTACTTAAATTGAATTTTTCTATCTGGTTCTGTCATGTTATGCTTTGTTAATATTAAAACATTTGGCTTTATTTCATTTAAAACTATTTCAATAGATTCCTTACGGCTGTCTAAATCCTGTATATTTTGAAGAAAAATTTTAAGTTGATTTAATTTACCAGATTTCAAAGATTTGTTTTTAGAAGAATTAGGATGTGATGTTGAAATTAATTTGGAGGTTGAGGAGAATTCTGAGGGAAATTTAAAGACACTACATGGTTCTGAGTTGTTACTACTATTAGTATTGAAAATGGCTTGTACCTCTTCTACAAGACTACTGCTGTTCAGAACTATGTCTTCATCCCTCTCCAGTAAGTTTGTCTGATGCATAACTAAGCTGTCATCTTTAGTTGCAGCTCTAAGCCTAACAATCAATGGTGGGAAAGAGTCCTTGCTGTCTATACATAAAGTTGTGGATTTGGGGTCTTTATTTGTAAGATCAATCGGGTTTGACAGGACTTTGCACTGTGTAATTGAGCGGTACAACTTCTGCACAAATTCAGGATAAGGTAGACTATTTCTAAGAACTCTTCACGATTTCTCATCAAATGTCACACTATCTTGACAGAAGCTCATATACTGTGTTGGAATCGCACCAGGTTGTTGATAAAATTATCCATAGAAATTTCATCATGGGAACATATTAGTTTTGTTAAGTTCTTTTTAAAATCAAGGGTTAATTGTTCAAAAGTGTGATCATAAACCTCCTTTTTGGCTTTTCAAAATATTTAGGTTTGGTTACCAGACCATAAATTGTAGTGCCAACATCACTTGATTGTTGGCACGTCAAAAGATTGTTGAGAAAGATAGACGATTGAGGCCCTCCAAATTGGTTGTGGAACCCCACCACTACCCCTCATCTGTCAGTAATCATCAATGTCTCCTGAGATGCAGTGGGCGAATGCTGTGTCTGCTAGTTCTGTTCTTGACTATTACTTCTTTCATGTGTGCCTCTACTATTTCAGTCTTATGAGAATGATTTAAGTTAGACATGCTTACATCATGATTTGAATTTATATGGTACAAGTTGTCTATTAACATTTTAGCAACTAGTTTTTTCCCCTTTTTGTTGAAATGTACTCCGTTTTTAGTGTATAGATGTCTAGGAAGTTCATTCATGGGTAAGAACTTGTGCTGCTTATCAGTTGTTCTAGTTCAAGGTTAACTAAAGTCACCTTATTGTTCAACTCTGGGTTGTTAAGTTTGTAGGGTAGAGCAGCTACAATAACCTTGGTGTGAAGAGTGCAGTCCAAAATGTCATTAAAGGTTTTGATCAACTTTACCTTGTCATGTATATTATCATTAGTGCCAGCCATTACCACTACAATGTCCTTTTCTATGTAATTTTCTGTCCACTCCTAAATGTCTTTTGTCACTTGAAACAGAGTTGCATTGGGCTTGAAAATACTACAAACATCTAAATTAATATTAGATGAAATGCTTGTTATATTCTCATACAAGTGGCGACCATGGCTATCAGCAAGTACCACAACATTCATTCTGTATTGGCCTGTGAGTTTCTTTGGTAAAATGTAGTGTTTTTAAAGCGTTTTTTGTTATATAGTTATGTATATTTATAGAATAATGTGTTTCTTCTTCCCCAGTAGGACATGTATTCAAATTTGTTAGTTCCTGGTAATTAGAATTATTTTTATTCTGGGCAAGGCAGTCAAAACTGTTTTGCAGCATCAATGGTGAATCGTTAAAGGAAGGAAGAGCTTGACATTCTTTAGTTAAATCCTTTTTTATTTTCTGAAATAGAACATCTTCTGCAAGTACGTTTCGCCCATCTTGTTTTTTATTGTAATCTTCTCTCAAGTCAGTTCACAATTCAATTCTTCTATGTGCCCAGACAAAAGATGTATGACTTCATGTAGTCATTTCATCTTCATATCTAGCTTTAAATTTTTTTACAATCAAATTTTTAGTTTATATTTCCTTTATTAACATTGAATCAGGCAAAGGGCAAGGCTGAATTGATCCCATTAACTGGAGATTATATTTTTTTAGAGAATTAATTTTTATTTCCAATTGCAGAATGAGTTTTTTATGTTCTTTGCATTTTTCATTATCTGAATATATGTTTGTCAGTCATTGGTCATTTTTAATCTCAACAATAACACTTTTTTTTGTAAATTTTTTATAGATCCAATTTCATGTTTATTTTGTTCAAGCTCCTCTTCTTTCAAAACACAATTCTCTCCTTAAGATTTGTTATCTCTTGTTGCAAGTCAAATAGTGTTTTCTCAGCTTCGAGCATTAATCTTTGTAATGATTTTTCAGTATTACGGACAAGTTTGGTCTGTGATTACTGATGCTCTACTATCAATAAATGATATATTATTTGTTCAGATTAACAGTATTTTTATGTTTCAACAATGTCAGAAACTAATTACATATTATAATTATTTAAAATCCATCTCTGCGTTAATATATTTGGCACTGTTTTTCTGCCTTCATCTATAATACAAGTTTAAGTGTCATAAAATTGTTGTTATTGTGGTAGAAAATAAGACATTCACAAGATATTACATTTCTCAATGGAATGTTGCTCAAATTGAAATGAAAATAATATGCATATTTAAATAAACACAGGTAATTGAGGAACTGTTAAATTTTTGCTTGCCAAAATTGATGTAAAAACGTTTTAGTTATGATTTTTTTACAATTGGTATAAAATGTGTGCCACACCAGTTTGTGGATTAAATTAGAAATGTATGTGCTAGCACATTGTATTTTATGTTAATTGCTGTTATAAATTGTGCTATGTAAACATTGCCACACCTCAGAATGAACACATATGTTTTGCTTAGTATTATGAACTGTGTCATAGCTTGCCTTCTCCTTACACTCATTTCAATATTTTAATGCCACTTTGTTACATTAATCATAAGTTAACTGCAGTGATTTAATGATTAGGTTTCTACAGTGTTAGGATTATGTAAAGGTTTGTTGTGAAGGTTACCATGTCATTTTACTTTATAGTAATAACCTCCTTTATTCATGATGGTATTCACTTGTAACTAAAATAGACAAACAAGTGCATTGTTGAGTACATTTGGAAATGCAAAATGACATCCTAATGTAAAATATTTTAAATTTTACTTGCACATTCAATTAATCAAGAATTATTAGCAATCTAGATGAAAATATAATATTTATAGAAATTTTATTTTTAAAAGATACAAATACAGTAATAATTTTAAGTCTTAGTACCGGGAGACTGAGCTTAACTCAGTTGAATTTTACAAACAGAAGAGGATTATGAAAACGTATCCATATCTTCCAAGATTGTTTGTTTTTGCTCGACCTAGTAGGTTATTAATAAAATGTTGTTTCGGAGGGCTTCTGCGTTTACCTTTAGCCCCTTTGTGAAAACTCGGCCTGCGGCCTAATGGGAAAGCTACAGCCTCGCCAAAACGCTTTGCTAAAGGCCCCTTTGTGGAACTTGTCCTATGGCCTTGCAAAGGAAAATTCGGCCTGTGGCCTCACCTAGGCACTCTTCTACAGTTCCATTTGTGGATCTTGGTATGTCGCCTCGTAAGGAAGATCAGCCTACAGCTTCACCAAGATTTCTTAAGTATATGACCATGAATATTGGTTTTTGGGATAGTGGAGCTCATAAACATAGTCTTTTCTAAAATCTGATAACATATTAGTAAGTAAGAGAAGAATATCTTTAATTTGATACCTCACTTGGGTGTATTAGTTTAACATTACCCAATTTCAGGGTTTTTAGCATATTTTTTATTTGGGAGGGGGTCCCATAAACGTCTCTTCCAAAATATAAGGTTAATGTGATTTAGGAGATAAATACTTAATTTTGATACCCCTGTTCAAATCCAGTTGTTCACATTCTACATAATAATGGAAAACTTTATATGAAGTGGAATGCAAAATACATATCCTGCAATCTACATCTAAATATAATGTTTTTTAACTTATCATCTGCTTAATAGCTCGTGTCTTCCTGAGTTTGTATTTTTGTTAATAAATATACTGTCTGTCACAGTTGTTAAGAATAATATTTGTGATTGTTTTGCTCTAAAATTACCATTTATTAATCTTGCATCATTACTGTTCTATAGCAATTAATTTGTCCTAAGAAGTAGTGAAAAATGTATGTACTATGGTATTCAATTGTAGATTCTATTATATAAATTTATGATTATTATGACTTAGTTTTAAAAATATTACAGCTGCTTTATTTTGCATTGTTGAAGTAAGATAAACTAGTTTTCTTTTCTTTCAAAATAATGAGTAGGAATGTAAGATGGTATGAGCTTGAAATTCAAGCGGGTTATAGTTAAATTCTCTAAGTATTGGCAATTTCTAAAACTTGAACTTAGATTAACATTAGCAATTCTGATTTGATTACGTAGCATTTTCAGTAATTATTTAGTTGAACGTATCCAGCAAAAATTGTTTAAAGAAAGTATAATGTACAACAGGATAATCTAAAAACTATGTATGCATATTTAGTCTTTAAAATATAAATTACCTTAACAGTTGTTTTCTGAATCTGTAGAAAAATGCACTCATCACTCTTACGCTATGGTTGGTTGGCCATTATTGCCAGTAAGTAGCAAGAACAAAATGCTCACTTTACATATTTACCTTTGATAAGCTAGTTATCTCTAATCTTTCCATTGTTATTTACTTGTGTTTCCTCATCCTATCAAAATAAAATTGTGTCTGGGTATGTTCTACTAAACTATTATCACGTTTTCTTATGTTGTTACAAATGTCCTCATTTAGACACTTAATCCCTGTGAACTCCCGCAAAACTAATTAGACTTTGAGCGTCTCTTGATGGAGTAATCAATAATGTAAAGGTGATGCAAGTTAAAAAAAAATTAAGAATCGAACATTTTACAGTTAATCCAGAAATACTGTAGGTAAAAATGTGATTTTAATTTTGAAATAGAATAAGAATTTCTTTTTAGATAATTAGAAAATAACTTGGGATTTAAAAATTAACTATGGCCAACTGTCCCCAATCAAGATGTGGATAACCCAGACAACAAATCTGTACATAGTGAGTCGTTATCTTCAATTAGATGTTTTGTTAAGCTAACATAGCTTTGTTAAGATTATTTCTGTCAATAAAAAATAAGTAGAATGAGGAATATTTGAGGCTATTAAGTTTAAGAAGCTATGATAACTTAATTTACAAATTTCATTGTACATTGTTCAACCTGTGATTTACATTACATGTATGTAGTTTATATTCTTTTAGTTTGATAACTTTATTTGTCCACTAATTATATAAGTATAGTAATTAACATACTTTTTAAATAGTTAAGAGTTCCCGTAGAAATGAAAATAATCTATTTTGCTAAAACTAATACAATTAGTGTATAATCTATTTTGATGTAGTAAGTTACACATTAGTGCAGTGTAAGTAAAATACTGATAAAGCTTGTGCCGGCAGCTGATATTTGTGGGTTGTCCTTAGTAGTTTGTGTACAAATAGCGTCTTTGTACTTTATATATCCTATTCTAGTTGGTATATTTTTACATTAAGTTGGCATTTTGGCCTGAACCATACCGCATATACCTTGCTCAATGAATGAGTCCGTGGCTGCACACGTATATATTTGCAATCTTATATATAAGGTGCACTTACTTATTCCAGCTAAGCAATACTTTTATGCTGCAACAGTAATCTAAAGCATAGTTTGTGTCAGATTTTATTTAAAACCCTAAAGTAAGTTTTAAAGGGACAGATAATAGAATATTACAATTTCAGGTTAGAGGAGAAAGAGAAATATATATGAATCTCCTTGAAAATAAAACTATGTTTAACTATTTCGATTAATTTAAAAGATGAAATCTAAAACTATTAATGGGAATTAATTAAAAAAACACATGTATACTCAAATTACACCAATAGTGACACCTTTTTCACATTCATCTCTCTGAAAAATGTGTCACCACAAAAAATTTACCATTGTAGTCTTATGATCTATATTTATTTACTATAATGCACATGCAAGTGACCACTACATTAACCTAACATCCAACAAGATGAGTAAAATACTTCTTTATAAAGAAAAAATATATTTTTTCATTTTTTAAGAAAAGTTTTATTGTTAGTTCAAAATTTGTTCAGTTGCTAATCTAAAATTTCAATAAAACATTTCTATTATGGAAATTAATGTTAAAGTTTCACACAGTTTACTTAGTTAAAGAATCTAGTCAGCTGAAAAATTTCATGTTTTTTATGGGTTAGTATAGAGATATAATAGTGCTGCACTTTAGATTGCCAGCCTGATGTAAAACTGTACATAACTGAACAGCATTATCCAATCATAATAATGTATTATACTCGTAAAAGGAAATTGTCTTATTTTATCGGATTTTCTAAAAGACCTTTTCACCATTCTCAAAGAGATTTAGCAATGTTGGCTTTGATAATATGATAGGATTTTCACTGTACAAATTGAAGAGTTGTAGAGGGCAAACATAACAGTATTAAAAAATTCTGCTATTAGTAAAATTCTTATTACTTTGTTTCTTGAAAGATGATTTTCACTATACAAAATTCATACAACTTTAGTGATTTAGACAATCTGATGTCAACTTTTCTGCCCCAAACTATGCTTACTGTTGCTTCATAACAAATTCCAGTAGAGACCTCGTTACCTCATATTTGACCTCATCAGTGTTCCCGCCTGTCTTCATCGCATTTTATACAAGACAAATTACTGCCATTATTCAGGAACACAAACCTTTGATTTTTTGTACATACTTTTGTACTTGGTTTAAGTTAACTTTGTGTAATTTTCATTTAACGAGCTGGAGTACTCGTTAATGAGAGTTGTTCCTATTATTGTTTGGTGTTGTTTTGTTGATCGTTTAGTTAATATTTTGTGCTTGTTGATAAGATAACTTTTTAAAGCATAGTGTTTTTGTAATATAAAGTTTGTAAATATAACGAGTTAGTTACAATTCATTGTGTTAATTGAATACAGCTTACCCTAGTATACATCCAGATAAATGTAAGAACCAATAATTTCCACTGGAAATTGCAGTCAGGTTTTTATCCATATTCATGAAGAATATTCAAAAACAGCTGAATATAAATCACTAACCTGAATTTAACAGAATGCAACTATTACTTCGTTTAGTCGGCTCTCTTTAATCGGATGTCTGCTTAATCCGGATCAATTCTGACCATTAAAAAGACTAATTTGTTGAAAAAAAAAACAAATTTCAACGAATTTACTAACGATTAAAGTGTAAACAGTATCTACAAATAGTGTTTTATCGTCCTTGCACCACTTCTAAAAGTACAGTAGAGTGCTAAAATAAAACTATTTTACATTTAACTCCATATGTAGGCTACAGTACATGTACTGTACATTACAAAACAGAATGAGCAATGTTAGCAAATGATCTTACTGATACGTCGGAGTCACTCTAGGCTGTGGTGGAGAGTCACGTGGTGAAACAACATATAGCAATCATTGTTGAGTAGAGATGTGTCATTCGGTCACAACCCTTCATTTGACCTGTATCATCTGAGTGAACAAGAGATCCGGATCATGTTGCTAAAAAAACTTGTTAAAGTCGGATCCTTTACTGACACCTAGATTCAATGATCACCAACAAAACAAATGTAGTGATCTGGGTCAGAAAGAACCGCCTACTGATGTACCGGGTCTTTTGACCGGTACATTTGTGGTTACTTGTCGGCGTGGTTTGCCGGGCTACCTGTGATCGCTCTTACGCTGTCGATTTGTTTACTTTCGTGGCCGTTGGCTCGGACTCTGTCATTCCGTGATTCTGGCTCTCGGTCTGTCAGGTTGGCCTGTCGTTCTACCTGTCTTCTTCTGCCACTGTACACGATATGATGACCGGCTAAAGGCTCTCTAACTCCAGGGTCCTTGAGTGGGTTGTTGATCTCTCAGCCTGCCGTCCGGACGAAGTTCTACCACTCTCCACTGTGCTAGCCTGGCCTGGGGGCCATGTAAAGGAGCCATGTTCTACTCTGCTGCCCTCGTTTCAACTTGAGGAGCTTTTCTTCTGTCCTCAGGTCACTGCGTTTCTTTTTATTCCTGGCGGCTGAGCTGGGGGTGGTTAAATGAAGAAAAAATGAAAAAATATGTTTTGTGTAAAAATTTAATAATAGGCCTAGGCCAAGGAATTGCCTATGAAATTTAACACAGCCAAATGATTTTTATATAAGTCATATTTTTTCAAGAGTTCAAGCTTGTTAATATTGTTTATTTATTAAGTTTTTAGAGGTTCATATTTTTCTTGTATTTATAGTTAAAAACAAACATAATACAAGGGTAGGTGGAAGGGTAATGTCACAACAGTATCTAGAAACAGTGTATAACACACTGCTTCAGTCCTAAAGTTCAGTTTCTTAGTTAAAATGTTACCATCTTTGAATTTTTTTTTTCAAGTAAGTACTTTTTGAACAAGGAATGTTGTATACAAAATTGAAATTTATTATACTTAATTAATCTCTTATAAATAAATTTACATTTTAATAACTGCCTATAAAGCGTAAGTGACAGTGTACATAATTGTCATAATAATGTACTTTCTAATTAGTTGTTATCATTGTAATGATTTTTTTAATCCTAAGCTTAGTATATTAATAACAGAAACATTGTTTAGCACCTAATATGGTAAGGGTGACAGGAGAAAGAGTAAAGGAGGGCGGATAAAGTGATGGGACGCACCGGGTACACTGCACCTGCGTATAGTATTAATATTCTCTTTCCCAGATCAAAGAGTGCCATAGATTCGCTACAGGAAACTAGGGAGAATTTCTATCTAAATTTAATCGGTTTAAAAACCAAACAAATTGCATATGTCTTCCTCTTTATAGGATTGTTTTATTTGTATAAGACATTATTTTTTATGAACAAATTTGCTTTTTCCCTAACTTGGGATGGGGGTTACTGACTCTTCCACTGGTTACGGCCCAGATTCATCGTGAAGTAAGTGGGAATTGTTGTAATCAAAATATAGCTTACCTGCCCATTTGCTTTGTGGGAAGCAGAAGCGGTTCCCTCCTAACGGCGTAATGAAGCTAAAATCAGTTTTTGATTGTTGTAACGTTTTAGACAAGCTGTGTACACTGTTATTTCTTCCAATGTTCAAGTAATCTACGATGTTGAGGCCTATTGTGTTTGGCATTAGACACAGTAAGATTTGTAATCGCTCTCCTTTTAACAACTGACTCTTGACTCTTATCTGTAAAATAATCTTTGCATGGTTGAGGATCTAAGGAAAATGCCCATGCCAACTCACTGCACCACAGATAATCTGAAAGAGTGTTAAATTCCACTGCAAGTCCACTAAGTATATTCTATTCACCATCAAGGAACAAAACCCAACTTAATAGCTGGATGAAGGAATTTGGACTTGGAACGTACTACTTTTGGACACATGGAATGCATTTCATTTGGTATATCTCCATAAATAATAGGTGGCGAGAGGAGTCAATATGATGTGGTGTAGATAAGGTTTATAAATAATATACATAGGTTTTTTAATCTAAATTAATAGGTTATTTATCTCTCTTTAAATATGTTACATTTCAGCTTTTGATGTGAAGCCACTAATGTTTGAAAATGGCTTCAGATCAGAAGCTATAACATAATTAAAAAAGAAGAAAGTGCCAGTGGCACTGAAAATTTGTGTGATTATGCGTTTCTTTTGTGTATGTTACTACACTCTGGTATGAGTGAACTTGACTTCTAAGGTAAGTTTGCTGATGTCCTATCTCTCCAATATACTAATAATTAAAAAAAGGGAGATGAGTAGCCTATTAACTTAGATAAATTTGAAACACCATCATAAAAAATACGTACAGTCAAGAATTGATACGTGATGAAAAGTCTGAAGTTAGGTGCCAAAAATATGCATATTTTAGTAAATTACATTTTGAGAAATGTTGGCGAATTTACATTTAAGAGTTATTGGCAAATAAAGTCTGGAAAAATTGTGGTTTTTTTTTGATCTCCCTGAATTTTCCATTAGGCCTTTTACATCTCCAAACGTCAACAAATTTCATTAGCTTTTGAATTGTGTTCATGTAAGAGTACTCAACTGCTGAACTACAAGACATATAAATCATTATTAACTCACTATCCAAGGCTACATAGCTTTGGCATATTTTCATACACTATTAGTGATGGTGTAGAAGTTACCATTTGAAAGAGGATTATTTGGTAAACAAAAAGATACAGCACACATTTTAAGCTGAATGTAATGTAATAGATTTCACGGTATTAAGCAAAATGTATAAAAAAGTTAAAATAAATAACTATTGTTTAAATATACTGCAAATATTTCATGCATAATGAAATTAAACCCTAATGTTCTGTTGTTAACCCTATATGTTAATCCGCTTGAAAGCGTATTTTTCTCTTGTATAATAACCACTAAGAATATGGGTAAATATCTAACAATAACAGAGTTATATAGGGTAATGTACTAGCATTTTACAAAGTTTTGGCAGCCATACTGATGATGTCATAAAAACTGATAGAGGGGCAGATAAATTTGTGTCCCCGGGCTTTGTCCACTCATTTACTATCTCAGTCCAAAGGGGCACATTGATAGCCAGTTGTGATATATTTTGGCCCAATTTTAGGCTACTTACCTGAACACAAGAGGTTACCTCAGATGAGTGTGCATCCATAGCATGCAGGTAGCATTTTATGTCGTAGACCAACATCAACTGTGATTTTCTACCTTCACTACTGTAAACGAAACAAACTTCAACAATGAAAACATGTAATATTCACATTCTTGATGACACTAAAGTCTGTGTAGTTTTATTTTATTCATTACATATCCAATAGCTTCAAGAAATTGATTCAAGTCAACAAAAGTTACAAGAGTAAGAAGTTTATATTGCTGATGTCAAGATGAAAGTCTTCATTGCAGTTGACTGGAATTTGTCAATGGTGTAGAATGGGTTGTATAGTTGGTATTTTTGCAGCTCCTTCTTGAGGTACTTTTTTTGTTAGGTTACATAGTGTATGGAAGTATGTTTTTTAGTTTTTGTCCAACATATGATGGGTTCTTCTCAAATAGGGTTGTCCTATGTCGTGGTATTGTATTCTTTGCAGCATGACGGGTGTTATAGCAGTGAATATTTTTACTTGTTTCAAAATGTTGTTTGTTGACATGTAAAATGAGTTGTAAGATCTAGAGGGCTGTAATGGTCAATATTCCAAGTGTTCTAAAGGCTTGCTTACAAATTTCTCGCTGGTGAAGGTCAACAAGTGTTCTTATGGCCTTTTTTTTAATTATGAGAGCTCTATTTAGGTTTCTAGCCAATGAACCACTCCATGCAACAAGTCCATATCTCATGTGGGAGTCTACAAGAGTGTAGTATGCCAGCTTGGCAGTTTCTTGATTTCCTATTAATTTCATACGTATTACTATGTAGACCCCAGAGTTCATCCTTTTGCAGACATTATTTACGTGTTCATAACATATCATTTTGTAAAAAAATTGACATTATTTTATTTAATGAAAGTGATTGATGTTATTGATATTATTTATTATTTAATAAGTAAATTTAATTCCACAACACATAACAAAGATATTTACCGTCTTAAATAAAAATCAGAAATATAACTAATTTAAAAATACTATTGAAAACAGTAGTGTTGATTTTTGGTATGCATTGTGTTAGAAGGCGGCCTCTGACGTTAGAACTCAGCTAAACAACGCTTATACAGACCATATGAGAATGAAGCTAACTCTATATATTAAAGATAGGAACTTTAAATCAACCCCACTAATCTTAATAATAAATGTAATGTTATTATTAAATGTATTGGACATTTCCATTGCTTCAAGTTTTTAAATAAACAATACAACACTTCAACAAGTATAAAACTGTTGTCTTCAGTTGTTAGTTCATTAATCTACATTCCAATAAAAACTAGATAAAAACCAATCAATTTAAATGTAATAACATCAAAATGCCTTTTACAACTTTATACTTACAAGTTAATTGAAATGTTATGTTCTTACAATAAAACATGGAAATATAATAGATCAATAGTTGGCAAATATTGAAATAAGTAAATTCAACTTATCTAACAGAGGATTCTGCCGAGTCCACGAGGTGCAGGAACTAGGACCTTTGAACCACTATACTCTCAGACCTAACGATTGTCAATGTTAAGCTGACTTTTCATCTCACTAGAAGCACGCCCGCCCGATTCATGGTGAACTCCAAGCTATTATGCCTTGTTGGATAAACAGCATGGATGAAGAAGTGGGAAGGGGTAGAAGGTACAGTAGTCCCTCATTAATCCGACACAATTCAGACCAGGTATGTGTTGGATTAGTGAAAAAGCCGGATTACTGGAGTTCAATTGTAAAACATGATTAAATTACATAATAGAATGTATATTGTAACTAAAAAAGTCAACTTTTACAATAAAGATGTACAATAGTTTCAAAGTAAGAAAACTATGGTACACCAGTTGAAACGTATGAATCAAAAACAAGTTAAAAAGCTTACAACAATTGAAAACATTAATCCTTTAAAACTTTGCAAAAAAGAAAAAATAGTTAAAATAAAATGTAACTATTGATAAAAATAAAAAAAATAGTAACATTACTAAGAGTTGTCTTGTGCTGACAGAATATTACCATAAAAATGTATTTTTTAATTATATTTCCTATCATTTTTTAATGCAATGTTTTGCATTATTAATAACCTATCTAAACAAAGAAACTCTAATATATTTACCTCACTATAAAAACCTTTCAACTATTACACACTATAAAACTAGAAGCATAATCATTTTCATGAGATATGAATTGTAAACAGAATGGATTGTAGCCATCAGGTGTTTTATCGGGCAGAAAGTGATAAGAAAGGGTCAGGATAAACAAGTGTGGGGCTCAGGACGATCTTCCTCTTTACTGAATTTGGAATTCTAATGTTATCTGTTCTTTCAAGTGCTGATAGTACTGATAAGGAAAAGGCCGACTGTGGGCAGATATTTTCTGACGAAGTTATTTTATTTATTTTACGGCCTGAAAAAGTTATTTCGTTTATCTTTTGATCAGAATTTGTCGTTTCATTGTTACTGTTTATCAGCACTTTTCACTCCTGAAACATTCCTGATATGAAAGCTATCTCCCCCTTTGGTTTTCTGGAACCAGAACTGGTTCTGGTTCTTTTATCAATACGATAGAACCGGCCGGATCACTGGGGGGGCCGGACTGGCGCAGGGCCGGATTATAGAGGGACTACTGTATTACTATATTGTTGACATTTTTACCCATACTTTGTCTAAATATTTGCTGTTCTGAAAGTGTACTTAAATTTTTGGGATGCAAACAACTGCATTACTTTTTAAGTGTATAAAGTTTAAACTTATACACCTAAATATTTTATTAAAATGTTGCGAAATAAACTAAAATTTTAAAAATTGTCCCACTGGCAACAATTTCTCATGATGATAATACTATTGTATAGCTACTAACTAATTCACCTTCCTTTTAAGGTATTAGTTGCCAATGCTTAATACACCTAATTTATGGTTTTTAATCAATTTGATAATACAGTAAAATCTCTTTAGTCCTGCATTTGTTATTTCGGAATTTGCAATAATCTGGCATCTTTTGCGTCAACTGTAAACTCGAAAAAACCTTCAAAATTCAACACAATGTACGCACACTGTGCTCCTCTTATAATCAGCTGTTGCCGAACAAATATCACGTAAATCGGGGATATTCGCAACACCTAGGTTTCTGATTCATGAGGACATGCTATTGCTCTTTATTTAGTTAAACGACAGTCATTCCTTGTTACATATGTATGTGTGTTGAAAGAAAAATTGTTAAGTGTACATTAATTTATTAATTATTATTACTATTATATTATTCTACTTGAGTTATTATTGTACCGGCACATGTCAGTCATAAATCTTTATTACACATATTCTTTGACAATATCATTGAGTAATTTACATAAATATGAAGTTGCATATAAGACTATACAGAGTTTGTTAGTGAAACTATTTAATTTTAGTGTTCGTAATAGCCAGTTTTGAACTCTTCTAAAGTGTAGAGAGGGCGGTTCAATAGCCATTTGTAGACACACTTCCTTAGTTGCTGAGTATTGCGAGCTTTTATTTTCTGAGGGAGGATGTTCCTATATTTTGCACCGATGTAGGATGGCTGCTTCTCATAGATGTTGAGTCGATGGATAGGCAGAGCATAGTAGTTTGCTCTTCTCGTTGCTGGGCCATTTATGATTTTTTGTAAAGAGATATAATATATTTTGTATAAATTATATTTATGCCTTACATGAGAAATAAATGTTTAAATTACATTTGGTAGGCCTTATTAATACTGACTTTTAAACTGTTACATTTATAATATATTGTAATTAATAAATTAATCTCTTTTCTGATTGATATTTACTTCTCTATCTATGTATGTAGAGTATCTATAGCTTCACTTAATTTTATACTATATGTAAATATGTAACTTTATATGCAACTTTTAAATTTTATTTTCTAATGATTATGTTTTTGTTACCTAAATTTAATTGATTTTCATTAATTACTCTTAATTTATAGAAAAACCTCAATGGTACAGAAACCTCTTTAATCCAAACACTAGGTGCTGAAGGTGCCGGATTAAAGAGGTTCTACTATAGTAAGAAGCGTATAGTTAACAGCACTTCTATTCTGTTCATTTCTAGCTAATTAACAACTGATAAACCCTACTGGTATACTAATTATTGTGTAATTAGTATTTAATACATTTAAAAAAGATAATTTTATACATTATAAACATACCTACATTTAACTGAAGAAAAGAGGCATAAAGGTTTTGTTGAATAATAAGGTAAAGAGACTTCAAAATGTATAACTTACTTATCAAATACTTTATTACAAACTTTACAGGGGTAAATAAATACTCTTAAGGGGTGTCAGGAGATGGAGTCTGACTAGATTCGCCTGCTTGCCTCACAGACGCTTCAAAGTCAGCTGGTTCCATCAAGTTCTTCTTGCCATGAGGAGGTGGCCCAATTAATGATTCCACATCAACATAGTTCAGAGTCTCCTTTTTTAACAAAGCTTCTGCCAACTAAAAAAAAAATTGAGAGATCACTTTTTTGAAATGGAAATACTAAAATAAGTATGATATTTTTCCTAAGTTGCACTCAATACCTAGCCTATCAATAATCCAACAACTCTATTAGACTGGCATATTACGGCACTACAGGTATCTACATAAGACCAAGAGATGGGGAAAGTGAAGAAAATTTATTCTTTTAATATAAGTAATTAAATTACATCCAACGAGAGAAAAGGTAAAAAACTTTCTCTATCAATGCCAGATTATCTAACTGATATAAAACCACTATACCATTCCAATAAGAAATCATGTCTTTGAATTTACTTTGACATCCTGGTAAATTTGTATCTTGATTAGCTGTATAAATTGAGAGTTAATTGCAGTATAATACATAAATACTGCAATACATTGTATGCATAAATACAATATATACATTATACTGTAACAATAACTGTTAAAAATACAAACCAATTTAAGTTTGTCCTTGTTTTCAATGATGACTTTTTCTGTGGTTTGGTGGGCTTTAGCAACAACTCGTCGCACCTCATCGTCAAACAATGCTGCCATTTTCTTACTGTAGGGTTTGATGCTGTTCTTGTCATCTTGAAATGATAGCAGTCCAGTAGCCTCACTCATTCCATATTCTCTCACCTGCTCAATAACAAATGTTTCCAAATAGTTATTAAGTTTAATTCTAACCAATTGTATGGTTTTCATGAGTCTTTGTGAAAGATACTGGCAGTTAGCTTCAATTATAAATAACTAGCCCTTTTCATTTGGTGTTCAGAGTTGACATGGCAACTTTGTTTTCAAGTTTGCTCCTTGTCTATATCAAAACTTCAATTGGTATGGATTATAATCCACTCCACAGTTAAAATTAATTATACTATGCTGGACACAACTTATCAACAAATGTTATTTTTACTGTTTTATTTTTGTTTATGTCAGCTTAATAGGCAATATGTAATCTGGGTTTGGTACATCATTTTGTTAAATTTGATTATTGTTACACAATTACCTTAGTGACAAATGACAAACTTCCAACACTTGAAACTAAATCGGGAGTTTAGAAAAATAATTCTTTTAGAGTTGTCAGCTAATATGAGATCTACACCAACTATATCTAAAGCAGTGGGCTACTTATAACTTTAGGGCCACTTTGGATACCAAACTCATTGTTGCGGGCCACACCTAAATATTGGGTTACCGTTTGTGAAATTTTAAAAATAGGACATAGGTAAAATAAGTTGATGTGGTGTTACAACTGACAACTTGGCCATAAATTATAATCATAATGAATAACAAATAAATTAATGGGATTAATTACCATTAAGAGATAATTTTAAAGGGAGTTGGGATGTTGAAATTCAGTTAATGTGCTGTGATTGTATTTGATTTAATAATCCAGTATGGAAACACCTGGTGTAATCCATTCAATTAATAAATAGCTACAATTAATTAATTTAGTAGGAGAGGTTGGGTGAACATGTAATGTAAGCAGAAAGTGAGAAATACTGAAGCTACGTCTGGTGTTTATCTAGGATTGAGTTGAACAGTCTAACGTACCTCTGATAATTCATAATCTCACCATACAGCTAAACACAGAGATGACAAACCTGTAAGTTGATCAAGGGTAAGAGTAGGATCAAGTTGGTCAAAAGCTAAAAAGGGAATAGTAGCAGTGCATAGAGTATTGAACCAGTTAAGGGTGTTTGTCCGACCAGCTCAGCTCGGCGCTGGATGGAGTTTAGTTCAACGTTTCGCCGCAATTGTCGCTACGAGTAGCAAGGTGAATCCCTTGCTATTGGGGTGGGAAAGTAACAGCACTCTTACTGCATGTCCGGAGCAGAACTGGGAATAACTCCCAAATTTATTTTAAACTTTATCAATAAAGATTGTATGTATTTTTAATCTACTTTTTCAGCCAAATATAATTGTACTTATTTCAACTCGAAATTCGTACAGACATCATTTATCAAATAACAATTGGTTACACTTTAAAAAATATTTATTTATTTTATTATTAGTTTTAATTTACTCTAAGTTGGTTAGTACCATTTTTCCACTATGTTCTCAAAATTTGAATAAAATATTTTGCACGGTTTGTTAATGAGTTAGGAACCAAGAAATGTTAAATTAGCCATTTCAAGTAGCCACATCTCTATAAAAACAGTTTTTTTTAATTTTTTCCCTCAACACATTTATTACTTGTACCAAACAATTTTATTCAAAAACATTTCAGAAATAATTTTTGATCGAAAACCCTTAATTGCAAGGCCGGGTCCTGAACCCATTTTTTAATTGAATCTCTTATTTATACAATATTCTACCCATTTTTGGTGATTAATTTATTTATTTTTTTGTTATGATTGCTATTGAAGTTTTAAAGAAATTCTATTAACAGCAACTTTTGCCTGCAACTATTGTTGATAACATCGCCCACTTTGTTCTGCTGGTTATCAGATTGAATATCCTTAGGATAAAATTAAAGGAACTTAAACCTATTTATAACCTAATTAGGTTTCTATGGCAAGCTACGAAGTTTTTGTGGCAATGAAGTTGACCAGCTGTAGGAGATTAATGAATTTAGCCACAAAGCGAAAGCTGTACAAACTAAGGCTATTAGGCATGTAGGATGTAGAATCTACTGATGAACCAAGATCAGCAAAACTGAACTATGAGCTACAGCAGTAAGGTTGATTGAGTTTGTGGATGATCAGAAACCAGAGCACATAGCTAATTTTTTTTAAGATTTGGATTATGTTGGAGATCAGAGCAAATGAGGTGATAATTAAAAGCTGTGTGTGAAGCTAGGCTTAAGTTATCAGGAGCAGCACAAACACTTATTAGAGCAGAATCGCAGAACCGAGTAGCAACTTATAAGAATTTTAGCAAGAATATTTTTTTTTTTATTTTAGGTTGAAAGCAACAATTTATTTCTATGGAGAAAATGAATTTTATTTTAGAATTATGACTTACAATTTTAAGTTTATTTCCAACATCATTCTCGTGGTCAAGTTTCTTGTTGTGGCAAGCTGTGGACATTGTTCTTTTAGCGCATGCTTGTCCTATCCGCCTTCATTGCATAGCACCCGCACAAACATGAAAATTCGCTCGGAGCTCGCCCAGGGAGGAACGGGCAGAGTCTGCGCACTAAGAACCCCTCAAAATGAAGACAAAGCAATGACTCCGATTGTCAGTCTTGTTCGAGGAGTAAGTACAAAAAGTACGAAGTGCCGACCACGATTGCGTGGACGACTTCATAAGGTAGAGAGACGACTCCTCTATAAAAGTTATTAAGTTTATTACTTGACGTTGCATTTAATCTATTTAATCTACTTCAGAGTTGACATATCTTTTTGCTTCCAGCTAATATTCAAGTTCAGGCATTTTTATTTTTCCAGAAGGAAATAATTCCTTTCGTTTAAGTTTCACATTTTAGTTAGTTTGTGTACTACTTATATTAGTAAGCTTCTAATATTTTTTTACATATTATGCCGCTTTGCTGAGCTAACTTATTGATTCATAAATAATTATTGCACATGTTTGTGGTATTGCTTTTGTTTTATTGCATTTTTTAGAAAATTTTGTTGTTTGTATTATAGTGCTTGACTACATTTACTCCATTTTCCTTACCTAGTGTAATTAACCAGGCTTACAACAATTTTGATATTGCTCGAACGTGTTAGTATTGTGTAATAATAGTTATATTTAACCGACTACCCTTCCTTGTGTGGATCGACCACAAATAGATTAACATAATTAACAGTGTTTTATACCTGTAACTTTAGTGTTAATAGTGTGTATAATATTATTGACCTATACCGACTACTATTCCTTGTGTGGTTTACCCACAACCAAGTTAACATAACTAACAGTGTTAACGCCTGTAAATTTTATATTTCTGGAGTGTATGTTAAGATCAACCTATACCGACAAATGTGTAACATTCCTTGTGTGGTTCGCCCACAGCCAAGTTAACATAACTAACAGTGTTAACGCCTGTAAATTTAATATTTCTGGAGTGTATGTTAAGATCAACCTATACCGACTAACATTCCTTGTGTGGTTCGCCCACAGCCAAGTTAACATAACTAACAGTGTTAACGCCTGTAAATTTAATATTTCTGGAGTGTATGTTAAGATCAACCTATACCAACTACCATTCCTTGTGTGGTTCGCCCACAGCCAAGTTAACATAACTAACAGTGTTAATAACTGTAACCTTAATATTACTAGAGTTAAGATATAACTTAACCGACTACCATTCCTTATGTGGTTTGCTCACAACCAAATTCACATAATTAACATTGTTAAATACTGAAACCCTAGTATTAACGGTGTGTATGTTCAGATTGACCTATACCGACTACCATTCCTTGTGTGATTTGTCCACAGTCGTTAACATAACTAACAGTGTTAACACCTGTAACCTTAATATTACCATAGTGTATGTTAAGATCAACCTTAATCAACTACCGATCCTTGTGTGGTTCGCCCACAACCAAACTAACATAATTAACAGTGTTACCGCCTTAATCATTTTATATTTAGAGTGTGTGTACGATATACCTATACCGACTACCATTCCTGTGTGTTCGCCCACAGCCAAATTAACATAGTTAACAGTGTTATTCCTGTAACCATAGTGTTGAGTGTGTGTTACGTTATACCTTTACCGACTACCGATCTCTCTGTGGTTCGCCCACAACAATATTGAAACAATCACTATGTACCCAATTAGTTAATCCAATTTCTCTTGTTCAAGATAGTTGGGGAAATTATTTTCAGGGTAAATTATTTCTCTTTGGACTTATCTGTATCTGGCTATGATGATTAAGGTCATACTGTAGGTGGACAGATGCTTGTGATTTATCACCTTTTACCATCTGAGCCATTTACCTTAAAATTTTTTAATAGGCTTATTGGGATTCATTATTTTACTCTGCAGAGTGCTCCCCGCTACATTTGCTTTTTCCTAATAACTTTGCCCTTTGGTTGGATCCCCACTGACTTGAGTTTTCCGCAGCAAACATATTTTTAGAGTTATAAATTCCTTTTCTCCAAAAATATGTTGCAATAAATACAGAGGTTTAAAGATAGCTAACTAACTTTGTTGGCTGTTATTGGCTAACCCAGAAGTAGCTGTTATTGGCTTAGGCAAGAAGCAGATTGATGAGCTCTTGAGGCATTCTTGCGGGGTAGGTCACACATTCTTGAATGTCTAAATATGCTTTGTGATGCATTGACAATGGCTTGCTTTAGCTATAAAACAATTTTTGTAACCATCCTTTGAGGTACAAATTCAAATTATTTAATGTCTGTTATTGGCTAACCCAGAAGTAGCTGTTATTGGCTTAGGCAAGAAGCAGATTGATGAGCTCTTGAGGCATTCTTGCGGGGTAGGTCACGCATTCTTGAATGTCTAAATATGCTTTGTGATGCATTGACAATGGCTTGCTTTAGCTATAAATCAATTTTTGAAACCATCCTTTTAGGTACAAATTCAAATTATTTAACCCTTAATAAAGCGCGTAAAAAATAATTATGTAATAGGGCGCGTGGTGTACAAAAGACACTTATTGGAAATGATGACATTGTTACACTTAAAACAACATTTTAATATGTATTTTGTGTTTTTATATTACTGTGTACTATATATATATATACAAACATAGGAATTAATTAAAATTATTAATTACTGTACATTTATATAATTAGTCAGAGAACAATAAAATGATTGTTTTAAAAACTTTTATAAAAGAAATATGAAATAAATAAAATCAATATTAATTTTTAAATTTAATTTCACATGTGCAAATATGGTAGTCTATATTTATAAAAGAGGATGTTTGTATATATATATATATATATATATATATATATATATATATATATATATATATATATGTTTGAAGTTTATGCGCTGCCAAACCATCCAACCGATAGCCATGAAACTTTAGGATGTTGTCCTGTATACTATCGAGATGGTTTCTGTGAAGTTTGATGCATATCCGTCCACAGGGTCCCGCCCCACGGGCTCCTAAAGATCCCATGTTATTCAAATGGAGAATCTGAATTGTTTACAAAAAACATATGACTGTGTGGTTTATGTAGTTTCACATGCCATAAGCAGATTGAAGTTCTCACAACAACAGTACTGTATATGTTTTGATTTATTGTAGTTCTACATTTCACCTTGAGAGTGTAGCATGGTTTTTTTCTATAATTCTTGTTATTGCTTTATTTTGGTATGTCAATGAAAAATGAAAGGCGAGACAACGTCTGCCGGGTTCAGCTAGTACAATATAAATTATTAACTTTTTTATGAAAAAAGTAGGTTTGCAAATATTTATGTTATTTCTAATCCTCTTCGTCAGAACTTGTGTGTCCTTGTCTTACTCCAGCACATTCAGCACATGTGAACACCGTATGTTCCTTGCAAATAAACAGTCGACACCGGGGACATCTTGTACGACTTTTCCTGTTCTTGGGACGTCCACACAGGAAGCATCGTCCAGTTGGAGTTTCATGATCAGCTTCTTCCACACCAGGTGCTCAAATGGGTCTGCCTGACAACTCCCTCATCCTTTCTCGTAACAAAACTGGAAGTGATGGTATAGATGACCGGCGTACCATATACTCTTTGCACAGGTCTTTTGATAATATCCTAAGAAATGCTCTTCTGTTTCTGCTTTGGTCGGATCATTGCTTCTTAGTATTATGTAGCTGTTAATTCAACTGATGTTCATTACTGCAAAGAAGATAGTCAACGGCCAACGGTTACTCCTTCTGGCGACAGTGTATGCTGACTTCATCTGGTCTACAGTGTCTACTCCCCCTTTATACTTGTTATAACATGTAAGGATATATGGTTTTAATTTATCGCCACTTTCCGGATCAATTTCGTCTGTGTGGTGGAATGTTGACGTTAGAAGTACAACTTTATTACGTCTGGGCACTTATGATAATAAAGTGCAATCCTTTTGGTGTGCAAATAAACTTGAACATGGTTGTCTGTCCTTAGCATCTTTAAAAATCACGGGTATTTCTTTTTTGTTTTTTCTCAAGGTGCTTACGAGAGTAATCCGATGCTCATTCAATAACTCTTTGGCGAGTGGAATAGATCCATAGGTACCAGTTGTCCACTGTAAGGTGTCGTCCTGTTCCTGATATGAGAGCAATCATTCGCATGGTTATGTCTTTTGAGGCATTGCTCTTGTTGTATGGACCAGCATAGATTTCCAAATTAGCCGTATAGAAGGTACGTGAGTCGCACATAGCAAACATTTTTATTCCATAACGAGCAAGTTTGTTGGGGATAAACTGCCTGAATCCACATTTGCCCCGAAACCCTCTAACATTTCATCTACAGTAACATATGCATTTACAGAATAGTATTCTTGACAGTGTTGTACAAAGTCATCAAAAACAGTACGTATTGCAGCAAGTTTGTCGGTGGCTTTTCGTTGACGTCTGGTTCTTATGTCATCAAACCTAATTGCCCGCAGTAGAAACTTAAACCGTTTTATGGACATTGTGGCTCTGAAGTACTCTATTCCAAGGCCATCACTAGCCCATAAGTCCTCTAAATGTGTATGGGAAGAACGTAATAAACCAGCCAGAAAAAGTAAACCCAAAAGCGCATTTATTTCTGTTTAATAATTTATTTTTATTTAAACTGATCCGTCTCTTTACAGTCCCTCTCACGTGCATAGTTTCCTTTGTTTTTCTGAATCCAAATATTAGTGTATTCTACTAGCTTATCTATGAGACAATCTGGGAAAAATAGTTTCCAGGCCTCATATGGAGATTTTACATCTAAAGCAACCCCTTTAGGAGATGGCAAACATACTCCAATCCTTTCTGTCCTGATTATATTCTGACGTCTCACTCGTCCACGTAGGTTAGAAGAGTCCATATGTGTATTCCACTTAGTCTGGTTATCTTTACCTAATATATAGTTCACATTACTCACTTCTATTTCCTCTGTTCGTTCTTCTGTCTAATCTTTTGCTTCTTCATCGGATTCCCCTTTCTGAATCTGTATCATGAATGCTATGGTGAACTTCATCAGCTGATTGGTCTGATCCTTCTCGTTCAACTACAAAGTCGTTGTTTTTAACCTCACCACTGTTTTCAACGTCAGCAAAAAGTTGTCTTCGTAAAGTCTCACGATCACGTTCAGCTTCTCTTTCTTCCTGTTGAAATTCTTTTTCTACAATGTTGAGTAATGCCAGCAGTCTATCTTCATAAGCATCCATATTATCAATAAAGAATATATACACTATGTACAAATTATAAAAACTGGTATTCTTCGGTATCCAACAACTAAAAAAACACAAATAATTTCAACAAAATATAAAAACACAAAAGTAGAAATGAGTACCGTAGTAGGGCGCGTGGCGTACTAATGACAACAATAGATGAAACGTCATAAGGTGCGCGGTGTACAAACAAACGACACTAGTCTTCACTAAACTGTCCAAATGAGACAAAAGGCAGCAGTTTTTTGCTCAAGGCAATATGGTGAGGGAATGCGGAGGAAGGAGAAGATAGGTGGAGGGGGTCTCGAGAGTAATAACCTTCACGATATGCCAAAAATAGAATTTAGTGTGGTGGTTTGTACACCGCGCGCCCTACTAAGGGTTAATGTAATATAGATTTGTACATAAAAACATTTGATACAATATTGTATATAACATTGTATATAAAAAAACATTGATTTATGAATGGTCAAATTAACTCAAATCCAATACAAAAATAATTATAATTAAATAGGTAAAATGTACTTTGCCAAAAATGAAAATATTCACAGTGATGAAAACAAACCACACAAAGGGAAAATATACCATGCCTAGCTTTTAAACTAAAGATACTCCTTAAAAGAGTAAAAGCATTACTTCCAAGAAAGGTTTTTAACTTTCTCCTGAACTAAGTTTAGACTTAATTTGAAAAGGGGCAATGGGGGACTGGAAATGTTATTGGCTGAACACATAAAATGTGCTGGAAATATCCAACAGTATCTTGAGGCAAAATGTGCCTGTTTTAAATCAAGGACCACAATCAGCTGAAATGATAACAGCTGGATGATAGGGAAAGTATAATATCTGCTGATGCATTGCTGAGTAGTGATGGGATGGATTTAAAAGGTTTAAGATAAAAGGTATTTGCTCTAAGCACATATTAATTCCACTCAGTAAATAATTAATATGCTGGGGGTTGGACAAAATTATGGGACACGCAAGTTAATTTCAAAAGTTAGATGTGTACCGTATGACCAATCCAATGTAAATTTACATTATATTCACATTCAGTCACACAAATAATGGATAATAATTTTTGCCACAAATATAATAAATCTTTTCACTATGGTATATCATTCTTGGTGATGGTGTGATATATTACAAGCATTAACATTAAATTAGCTGCTCATCACTAAATAATACAACTTTTTTGGGATATATTTCGATTTAATTTCTAAAAGAGGAAAACAATTTCATTCCAATTTCAATTTGACAACCATATCTCATTCATCTCTAGTTTATTTATTTATTTTTATAAATCAGAAAACTTCCAACTCACTAATTCTTATTGTATGTTTTCAATTATAATCGTAACGGGGTTGCTTGAAACTACTGAGTATCACTTACCATAGCATATGCCATTTGGCTGACTTTTTGAAGGTCATTCTGCGCACCTGTTGTTATTTTATTGAAAGTCAGCAATTCAGCCACTCTGCCTCCAAGAGCCATACACATGCGTTCAAAAATCTAAAATATGACATCAAAAATTAAACCCTTGAAAATGTAATAATTGTTTTTTATTATGATTGTGTTACTAAATTACAATACAGTAAATAAAATACTATCAATAGTTAAAAATGCGTTTATTACCATAATGTACAATGCACATACCATCATTAACTGTGTCTATTTACAAATGGAAAATGTCTATAACCTATTGTTATCAATCAGATAAAACTATATCTCTTCTGCATCCAATTTAATTTTGCTAGAATAAATATGGGTAGTTGAGTCATTCATTGAGTCTACCATGGCTTCCAGTACTCTGCAACATAGCTCCTCTGGATATAAGACGCAAAGATACACTTCTCAGAGAATTTAAAAAGATTCAATCTACTCCGAATTTCCCCATTTTTCTCAAGATATTCCACAACCTACAGAACGACTCAAATCTAGAAAACCACCTCTTCAATTCCCAGTTTTTATGAAACAAATTTTCACCAAAAACCAACTGGGCATTAACTTTGGATATGTTTGACAGTCGAAACAAGTTTCTGGTATAAGATCCTATGTCCGTCATTGGTAGAATGAACCTTCCTCGTAAAGAATGGACAGGAGTGGGAAGATGCAGCTACTGCAAATATTAGTGGGAAATGGCAAATGATCAGTCATGTGATTGCAGAGTTGAAGTTCAAACTATGGATACTAGTTAATGAGAGTCAATCGTGTTCTTTTCAGAAGCTGGCCTATAACAGGGATGACTCAGACAGATGTGGGGAACCTGATATTAAATTTCAATTTTATAAATAACAAAATACATTTTATCCTTCTTACTTACTTACTTAGTTGGCCACTCAAACCGTAAAAGGTTTTTGGCCTCGCCAACAATTTGCCTCCACTTCCTCCTGTCTTGCATCATCTCTTCTTCCACTCTCATTTTCCGCATATCCCTTTGCACCTGATCTTTCCATCTCAGCCTTGGTCGACCCAAAGGTCTTCTTCCTGCTGGTCTTCCTTCCATTCTTCTTCTCAATACAGATTCCTCCTCCCTTCTGTTTACATGGCCTGCCCATCTGAGTCGTCTTGATTTTTCTTCTGCTACTATGTCTGCTTTCTTAAACAATTCTCTAAGTTCCTGATTTTTCCTTATTCTCCATTGTTCTTCTTCTTTCACTGGCCCATATATTGCTCTTAATACTTTATTTTCAAAAGTTACTAATCGCCTTTCTGTTTTCTTGCTCATTGTCCTTACCTCAGATCCATATAGGACTACTGGCCTTATAATTGTCTTGTACATTTGTTCTTTGGTTCTTCTTAATAAGGTTTTGCTTTTCAACATTTTTCCTAAGGCCCAATAGCACCTATTTCCGTTCAGTAACCTTGTTTCAATTTCTGTTTCTTCTTTATTTTGTTGATCAATAGTGACACCAAGGTATTTGAATTTTTCACAACTATTGAATTTATATGGATTCACTTCTAAAACCTGCTCTCTTTCTAATGCATTCCGTTCTATTTTAAGATATTTGGTTTTTTCCTCATTGATTTCTAAGCCTACTATTTTTGCTTGAGTAATGAGCTCCTCAGCCAGACGTTTGAAACCATCCTCGTTTTCGGCTAATAAGGCTACATCATCTGCAAAAGCCAGTAATTTGATCTTTGCGTCTATCCACAGACCCTCATTCAAACTTTTTGTTCTTTTTAGTGCGTTTTCAATTGCCAGATTGAACAGTAAAGGTGATAACCCATCTCCTTGTCTTACGCCAGTTTTTATTTCAAATGTCTTTGAGTATTCATTGTTTATTTTTACTTTACATTTTGATTCTTCCATACAAATCTCTGCCATCTTCACTAATTTCTCTGGTATTCCATATCCTTTAAGTGTTTCCCATAGATGTTTACGGTTTATACTGTCGTACGCTTTTTTGAAGTCAACAAAAAGGATATGTGTGGTTTTGTCAAATTCCCAGTACTTTGAGATGACTTGTTTTAAGATGAACAAAACATTACCCTTCTACAAATACCAAAAAGGTTATATTTCAAAAAATCTAAAAACTGCTGATAATCTATTTACCTATTTACTGTAAAGCAGTTTAAATACAACACCTGACTCCTGAATTATGGCAATCTACCTCAAATGGCCAATTCATAATTTCTGTAAGTATGAGGCCAATTACCAAAGAAAAAAGGTTTTTATTACCCATTCTGGAGTTAACACCAATTCTGCTAGATGAAGAAAAAGAACTTTGAGAAGTATCGACCCCAGAGCTTACTTAAATTCTTCTAGAAAGTATTCATAGAAAGCACCATCACAGCTAAAAATAAGTAAACCTTGGAGTTTTTTTTTTTTTTTTTTTTTTGTGATGACACGACGGGTTCTAGTTCATGGTTTCACTGGTGGAAGGAAATTACTGTAGATGATTTGTTAGACACTTCTTCAGCATATGTGAATTCTAAAAATGCCGCATATTCAGGACTTGGGATATGTGGAATATTTTTCAGTCTTTTATCGGAAACTCTTATACAACAGTTTTTTTTTTTCACTCTGCTGAGAAAGAGCCCATACTCCACGGAGATCCTACGAGCAGATAGGAAATATTCAGCCCCAGAAATAAAATTTGATAAAAAGTTTAAGACTGTAGCCAGGTATCAGAATATGCTTGTGTAATTAAATAGAGAGGGAATGGTGAAATATATATTGATAGAGTACCCTAATGAAATGGTCACTTGTATGAATAAAGTGACCTTGAAAAAACATAAGCCACTAACCATTGAAATTTGTATTTTATGAAAGATGTTGACTGCAGTGACCAAATGATGAGGGGTTCAGCTTGCGAGAACAAGACTTTACATTGATAAAGACCACCTTCTTTAAATGATCATAATACATTTCCCCTATATGTATAATAATGTTCGTGTTTCAGCAGGGTAGAAAAAATGCATTTGTATAGTTTCCATCTTGCTGGAGTTGACAATTTCATGCGAGTTTAACCTCAACTCGAACGACCATTGAAAAAGAGGAACGTCTCACAAATCCCTACTAAGCTCGAGGAGAGGAGGCAATAAGGGTGTTTCAGCAAAACATTGCTGGGTGTGCCATTCAAAAGGAAAAGAAAAATGTGGAAGTGTGGCCTTGTTTGGAATGTAATGGTCAACAGTGCCTATGTTTTTAAATATATTTTGACGATTTTCACAAGGATATAATGATAGAATGTGATAAGGTTGAATTTAAGCTGTGTACAGTAGTTAATGGCTATTTATTTACAACGTGCCTATATCAATTGAGAGGTTTACAGTTTACTGTGTAATCTGTCTAATAATTCTAAAAGCTATTTTTACAAGCTTTAATTTAAGTTTTCACAAAAGACGAAATCCAAACACTGCTGATCAATCAACCCTTGTACCCCGAAGTCGACCAACAGTATTCATGTCAATAAAAACCTTTGGGCGAATTCTGGCAAATTATTTTATAGATAATTGAATCCAATCTTCTACAAATCTTGCCAATTATATCTAGGTAACTTCTCTCCACTATTTAAGCCAGCAACACATCTCTCGTTTTTAAAGGTAATGGCAATTTAACAAATAAAAACCATTCTACTAACCTCTTCTTTTGAGAACAGCTTCTGGTCCTTGGGTGTGTATTGTGCAAAACCAAGAGCCATATTAGTGCGGGGCACAATCGTAACTTTGAGAAGGGCATCAGTAGTGGGCAGCATCCAGCCAACAATTGCATGACCTGACTCATGATATGCCACCTGTCCCATCAACAGATATATAATGAATCTGCAATTAAATATCAAATTGTGTACTTAAATTAGTGTCAACCCATTCCTCCTCTATAATTTTGTCACTGAAACTTTGTCAATCAGTGTTAAATATATTCAACCTCTTATACCTACTTTTTAAAACCGTGTATCTGGTAAAAACATTATCACGAAAGTCTGCAAGTGGAATTGACGTGCTTGTCTCAGCTCTTGGTTTTTCATGTTTGTGAGTGGTTTAAGAAAGCTGTTAAGGAAATTTTAATTTGTTGTGTTTTTTTTACAAAGGTAACTCATATCTTTAAAGTTATATTTTTTGGTCTTTATGTATAAACCATAGATTTTTTTTGTAATTACTGCCTCATTATATAGTGAGGTTAGTCAAGCGGGGAGTTGAGTCTCTCGTCAGGACATGCTTGTTCATCAGCTGTTTGTGTTATTTGCTACTGTCGTCTGCTACTGCTACTGGTCAGCTGCTATGATGACTTACAAGACATTCCTGTGCAAAGGTGTCAATGATATGCAATCAATAGAAGGTAGATAATTAGACTTAATTCTTTCTAATATTTCTCACAATGAATCAGATAGTGCTACATTGAAATCGGCTATTAGTTTAATAAAATAAGATAACAAAACATTAAAGGCTGATAATACTAAAACATTAGACTTTTATTCAGAGTAATTAAGTGACATCAGAACTGACTTACATAGGACTGAAAATTCTATTTTCTACTCAGGGTGAAGATATTTATAAGTTGAAGACTGAACATATTTTTCTACACAGGAAGTGTCAGATTTGAGGATGAAACTTAATTCCAACACACAGTATTTGAAAAGTAATTGTTTAGATTCAAGGAGTTATACCACAGGTGAAAAATGAAAATGCTATTGATTTGGTGATATCAGTTGCCCAAGTCGTCGGGTACGATGAGACCGACTACGATTGATGCAGCATTGACTGGCTGCCATTGCTGTAAGATCTGATCCTAGGACAGGTTTTCGGCTTCAAATTGGGATTCTCCAGTGAACAAGTTGTTTGTGTGAAACTATCAATGACACCTGATGGGTTGGGATTTAGCTTCCAGGTTCTAAAATATTCTTCGAGGGCTGCATGGTCACTTGTAAGTGTTTGTTCAGTAGTTGTAAAGTTCTTATGTTGTAAGCTAAGGCAATATCATCCGCATATATAAATTTTCTAGACTTTGTGATTGGGATATCAGCGGTATAAATGTTGAATAAAATTGGAGCAAGTACAGACCCCTGTAGCAGCCCATCCTTCAGCTGTCTAAAAGAGCTTTCTTCATGACCGAGATAAACTTTTATTAGCCTGACACTAAGCATTGACTCTAAAAGTCACAATAGAAAGGGACAGGGAAGGAGGCTGTAGAAATAAAACAACAAATCTTTGCTCCATACTGTGTTATAAGCTGCTGTAAGATCAATAAAAGCTGCAGATGTTTTCAACTTCTTTTCAAACCCATTTTCGATAAATGATGTCAGAGCTAGGATCTGGTTGCTACAACTTCAGCAATATACAATCATAACTTTTGGATATTTATCCAAATATACCTTGCAGCTTTATAATTAACAAACGGTAGCTGACAAAAACCATATAATATATATATATTATATATACATATATATATATATATATATATATATATATATATATATTATATGGTTTATTGTCAGCTATCATTTGTTTATTATAAAGCTGCGAGGTGAATTTGGATAAATATCCAAAAGTTATGATTGTATATTGCTGAAGTTGTATATATATAATGACACCTGAGACAAGGATTCTGTGGTTGGACACTTGAAAACTCAGAGAGGAATTAAAATTTAAGTTCACATGGAAAACTGCAGCGAGATAAATATTTCTTGAGAAATTTACAGAGATTGATCTTTGCTGATTGAGGACCACTCAAACCTGAAGCTTGAGAAGCAAATTTTGGACTGCACCAGTTACTTTCAACTCTGACCAGCGAATGCTCTTGTGATATATATGTGGCATTGTGGTGTGGGACTTACCTTAAATAAACAGTATCAGTCTTAAGGGGTGGATGTTTTGTTGTTGTTGCAGTTTTTTACTGTAATAGAGCAGGAGGACGACACATTTTTACATTTTTTTAAATGGTTGGAATATTCTAGTTTGATATGGCATAAATAGTTTAATAAGTGTGAAAAGGTAATTGGACATGTAAATAAGTGAAATGACATAAAAATATTTATTACAAATAGGACATTTAAGTATAAAATTAAAAATACATAAGAAATAGTTAGGATTCAAATTGTTCAATAGGCCTTGTTAAATAGTTTTTACAAAATAACTCAATAAGCAATCTTAATTAGTATAACGACTTGGTAAATTAACATATTTAAGAAATTTTTTCAGGATTTATAGGATAACTAGCACAATGCTAATATAAAAAGTGAAAAACAATTTGGAGAAAGATATAAATAATTATTTTATTAGAGAAAGATATAAATAATTATTTTATTATTCTAACACGAAAATAAATTATTTATTTAATTCTTATACATGAATATACTTAACAATAATTACTTCAACAAATTTAATACTAAAACAATAAGTTAGACTTATTATCATGAATAAAGTTGAAACCCTGAATTTGTAGTGAATTCTCAAATAATATCGTTTTCGTTTGTTCATTTTATTAATCATTAACAGTAAATAATTCATAAAAAATATTGTGGAGATTGCTTAATACCTGAGAAAATTGTGTGATTTTAAAAATAATCTACATATTAAAAATGATTACTCCCAGATCACAAGCTTAACTACTTCCCACACTTCTTCTCGGTTTTTTCCTCTACTTTTATTGTTAAATAATGCCTAGATCAGGAACAGCCGTCATAGAATGGTGTTAATTCATAAACCTAGACTAAATGATGTTTTGACATAAATCATGTTACCAAAAGCAAACATTCCACATAACTTGTCTTTTTTTAGTTTCTACCTTTGCATCACTCCGTTCAGCATACAGGTATTTACCTGTCTTATGAAAAAAGTGCTTTCAAACTATTCCACTTTTCTGTCTTAAATGCAGCTTTGAACTAAACTATAATTTCTCATGAAATTAATTTTAAATTGACAAGGTGGTATACCCTCAAATTTCATGAAAAGTTCAATTTAAATTAGAAGTCAATAGACAGTATTTATTGTACATTACGTTTGTTACAGTTATTATATAAGTAATTGACAAACAGATACAGTGTCAAGTAATCATAAAGAAATAATAATAATCTACTATATAGTTCTAGTAGCCAATCTTAAACAAGATCAATCCACATATCTCTGAAATATGATGTTAAACCTCAGCTAGTTATTGAGGTAGGGTTTTGTCATCAAGAAACTCTTGAATAGAGTAATATGCTTTATGTAGCAAAGGTTCTTCAGTTGCAATATAAATTTACGAGGGGTTAGTGTTTTTAACTTTCCATCTGGCAAAAGACTAGTAGTTTGAAAGTTTTTCCCCACTGACAAATGACTAGTCACTAGTCGTTTCTGTAGTAGTTTTTAAAATCCTGTTTTAAATAATGAAACTGTTATTTTATAAGTTTGTGTTATATACCACGTTATTTGCGAGATTCTAAACTATATAATGATATACATTGTGCAATTTGTGTGATAAATGTTAACACAGTAAAATGTCTAAGTTCAGCTATAAAACGTAAAGTGAATGATCCGTTAGTCTTGCAGCTTTTCAAGAAAAATCATATTAAAAATTCTAAAGTATTAAAATTGGTAGTTCTTTTACAGTTATACATTAGAAAACATATTTCATAAACTTTTGTATAGCTCAGATTGTCTTAAAACATTTTTTTTTAATTTTTCATACTACTCTGCTTTTGAAAATTAATTTTAGATTTTATGAAATTTTAGATTTAGCGTAGATTATGTATTACTAAATTTATTTTTTTCATCTTTACCGTAATTTATCTTTGTTGTTTAGAATCTCATGAAAAAAATGATATATAATAGTGTATAATTATGTTTTCTAGAACACAATTTATTAAATTTATAAGAAGGCACTGCACAAACACTAAAAAGAGCATGCCAGT
This sequence comes from Stictocephala bisonia, assembly GCA_035578905.1. Taxonomy (NCBI): domain Eukaryota; kingdom Metazoa; phylum Arthropoda; class Insecta; order Hemiptera; family Membracidae; genus Stictocephala; species Stictocephala bisonia. The sequence goes on from JAQJVL010000353.1 coordinate 772,054, forward strand.
ATAGAAATTAGTGACAGCCAGATGGAGGGTTAAATTATCAGGAAGATTGTTATATATTTTATGATCCGGGTTGAGTGGGCATTTTTAAAACTTTTTTAGCTTGTAAGTAGGATATTGGAATATGCTTTTATTTTTTGTATTGTACATAAGTCTTACAACTAGTAAGTTTGTACACAACTACAACTACTTAAGTAAGTTACAACTAGTAAGTAAGGGGTTTCATAAGATTTGGTATGCAATTTTGAAATAAAATTGGATTGTTAAAAAACAAATTCGATATATCAAAAATAAATGTACAAGGATGTGTAAGAATTTTGAAATTTAGAAAAGAGCATAAAAGATCTTAAAAAACATTGATTTAGCTACAGATTTAAATGGAATTCATCACTGTCATTATGATTCCAGATGACTTCAAAATCAGATACTGGATCTTTTCCGTTAACTCACTAACTACCATGTTGGGTTAACTTAACATAACCAACCAAACTAAACATAACCAAAGTAGTGTTAGTGAATTAACCAAAAAAGTTCCAGATACTTATAAAAATAATTTTGCAAAATAAATAATTTTCAAAAGTAAAAAAATTTCATCAACACAATAAATAATGCATCACTTACAACTCGTTTTTCAGCTGGTGACATGGCATGACTACGCTTCTCTGTACCACCAACCACTCGCTCTACTGCATATTCCAAATCCATCCCTGTCACAATTTTCTGCTTAGAGCGAGCAGCATGCAAAGCTGCCTCATTGCATACATTGGCAATGTCCGCACCTGATCAATAATTAATACAAGTCAAGCTATAAGTAAAATGACTATTAGATATTTTTATGCTTATTTTTGACAAAATGGACGGTATTAGATTTTTAGCTCTACACAGTGACTCATCTCTCCCAAATTCTATACATATTCAGGACAAGATTTTAACACGTAGCTAGTAAATACTATTTTGAACTATTATTATTTTTAATGTAAAAAAAAGATGGTTGATAGTAGTAATAATAATCATAATTCTTTCTTTAATATCTTATAAACGGTTTCAAATTACAGATAGCCTATACGAGGTCTGTTCAAAAAGTATCTGACTGCCGATCAGTAGTCAGCAGGGGCATGACCATCCTGCTCAAACTGGCTATTGGAGGGGAGGGGCATCCTAATCCTTCTTCTACTCCTTCATTGAACCCACTCGGGTCACTCAGTGAGTAACAGCGGTCTGTTCCTTATAGTACTGCTGTGCGTGCCTGTCACATTTCACTATGACTGAACGTGTCGAGCAGCGCATCTGCATGAAATTTTGCCAAAAACTTGGCCATTTAGCAGCAGAGATGATTGCCATGATACGAAAAGTTTATGGTGAAGAATCTATGGGCAATACACAAATTAAAGAGTGGTTAAGGCGGTTTAAAAATGGCCACATATCAGTGGAGAGTGATGAGTGATCTGGTAGACCTTAAACGGCTAGACACGCTGAAAATGTTGAACGTGTTCATGAAGCAATTAATGAAAACCGTTGATTGACTGTCCGAGAGCTGAAAGAAGATCTAGGAATACCAAAATTGTCAATATGTAAGATTTTACATGAAGATTTGAAAATGAACCTTGTTTCTGCAAAATTTGTTCCTCGGCTGCTGACAGAGGACCAAAAGAACTGTCGCCTTGAAATTGCACAGGATAATTTGGATTTAATAAAAAGTGACCCAGGGCTATTAAAAAAGTTATTACAGTTGATGAAACGTAGGTGTATGGCTATGACTCTGAAACAAAAGCACAATCTTCACAGTGCAAAACTCGCAAAGAGGAATGGCCGAAAAAAGCAAGACAAAGTCAAATCAACGTCAAAACAATGCTCAGAGTTTTTTTTACCAGGACAGCGTTGTTATGCTCCAAGATGCCAGACAGTAAATAAGGGATATTATTTTGAGGTCCTAAGGTGGCTATGAGATGCAGTGAGAAGGAAACAACTGGAACTGAGGACAAGCTGTGACTGGATTCTGCACCACGACAACATGCCAGCTCATTCCTCGAATCTGATTCAACGTATTTTGGTCAAACACAATATTAAACAACTACTACAGCCTCCCTACATAGCCCTGTGACTTAGCTCCATGTGACTTCTGGCTATTTCCAAAGTTAAAAATTTCTTTGAAAGGAAAAAGTTTGACAATATGAAGAAATAAAACAAAATGAGACAAAGGACCTGTTAGCCATTCCAAAAAATGAATTTAAGGAATGTTCCCAGAAGTGAGAGGAGCATTGGCATAAGGTAGTGGCTTATGAAGGGGAGCACTTTGAAGGGGACCAGATCGCCGTTGCCGCCGAGTAGCTCATTTTAATGCCAGATGTCAAGGTTGGATACTTTTTAGACAGACCTTGTACATTGTAAGTTTAGAGCATGGACTTTGAAATTACAAATGAATCTATAAAAGCATTATTTATTACATGTAGAAGAAAAAAAGATAAGGGAGAAATGGACCAGCAATTACATTTTTCTCTGTGTATTTTTGTTAAGAAGGGTTGAACCACAGCCACTCATGTTGTGGCATGTTGGGTGGTTTTCCTTCTTTTAATCACAGTTTTGGTGGGAGATAGACCCTGTAACTTTTCTTCCCTTGTATCATGATTTACATTTAGATAGATTTAGGAAGTATAGAGTCCAGTATATCTAGTATGGTGTTGGTGTATGTCTCCATTTTTGGAGAGTCCTGTTTTAGTATCCACATGTAATACTACCACCTTGATGTAGAGGTTGATGAATATGAGTATTTCCATGTCTTTGAAAGCTTCTCTGCAGCTATCCATTTGTCAAGTTTCACTACAGATTTGATCCTCACATATAATAGCAAACAGTAATCAAACAAAGGATTTTATAAATTGTATCATAAAATCTTGTAAAAACTATAAATATACCCCATTTGCACGCTCTGACAATCTTAAACGCTGGGTGGCAGTG